>JAQQZR010000012.1:327731-345603 GCA_030068235.1 Notoglanidium macrostoma
ATTGTCCAAAATCTCTTGGTATGCTGAAGCATTCAGAGTTCCTTTCACTGGAACTAAGGGGCCAAGCCCAGCTCCTGCAAAACAACCCCACACCATAATCCCCCTTCCACCAAACTTTACACTTGGCACAATGCAGTCAGACAAGTACCGTTCTCCTGGAAACCGCCAAACCCAGATTCATCCATCAGATTACCAGATGGAGAAGCGTGATCCATCACTCCAGAGAACACGTCTCCGCTGCTCTAGAGCCCAGTGGCGGCGTGCTTTTGGCAATATTGTGTACATTCAAGAAAGCATTTAACTGGAGGAACACAAGACTAGTACAGGAAGTCATCAAAAATTTGTAATCATTTTCTGCGCAATGACAATTTAAAAAAGTATATCTTTAAAACTTTTTTTTTGTATTTTTTTCATATATAGTATTACAGTAGTGTCCTTAACACTAAGGGACAGCTAGAAAAGCTCTGAAATGCCAATTTGAATTCACAGCCTTCTGATCAGTAGCTCAAATCTTTGTCACTGGGCCACCATTGCTATTCTCCAAGTTTACGATTAAGAAACACTGATGTAGAAGCTGCACCAAGAAACAGCACTGAGATGTAAAAATTCATCACTAAAGATCTCAAGTCTATCCTGTAACATGTCAACTATGAAGATGATGGTCTGACGTTCTGGTTTGCATTACATCTGGACTGTCATTGCCCTGAATACCTCTGCCTTAGCCGTGATATTCTGTGTCAGCACATTATTTGGATTTGCCCTCTGCTGCTGTTCCTACTTGCTCTGTATGACCTGGAACTGTTTGTGCCATTTTTTGGAATTCTGCCCTGTTGTTTATTAAACCTGCGCACGGGGATCGTAACCATCTGTTCGAGTCGTTCTCATTGCAGTCATTTTATAAACATTTTACATATTATAAAAAAAAAATCCTATTTCAGTATGTAACACTGAATATAACTGTTTAATAAAATCTTGATAGATGAATAGATGTTTTACATATTTAAATAAAATAAAAATATTTTTCTATTACCTGAACTAGTCTGATGGGATTAAAGAGATAAATGAGCTTTTATTATTATTTCTTCATATGCATGTACTTGTATATTGTAAAGAAGTATTATTCTTCAGGACATGGTGCGGCAGAACGTAATGTGCAAATACAAGAAAATTACACAAAGGAAACAGAATAAATATGATAAAATAGAATGAAATAAACATTTAAAAAAAAGCATTTTCACCTGGGCAGATTAATGATTAACAATTTGTTGTAGAGTTCTACACGGAACACTTAAGGGGACAACCAAAGAACCTTTAAGGTTTTGATAACTTTATCTTTTTTAAGTGTATTTATCATTAGTCCCATAGTATGTTATTTTATTAAAATTCAAATGATGCAACTTTTTTAGATTTTAAAACACCCCGCATCATCTACAACAAATTCAAAACTTTACTAAATCTACTTTCAGTGGGTTTAACAAAAATATTGCTTATTGTGTAGAAATGACAGCCATTTTTACACAGACCCCCCAAAAAATGGTACTGGGACTCCAAAGTAACTGAACTGAAAAATGGGACTCAAAAGTAACTGAACAAACCGACAATTATAACCAGAAGTATCATTTTTAATTATGCAAATCCTTTAGAAAGTTACCATGAACAGCTGCCAAATGCAAACTCAACATGTGGAAACAACTCCAGACCTTTCATGTCCTTAATTTTACAAGAAATTATGATTGGCCACAACTGACAAACCTGGCAACTGGGCTGTAAAAATAAATAAATAGAATAAATGAAATGTTTTTTAGATTGTACAAACACATCTGAATTAAATCCAAATCCATATATGCAAAAAGTAATGGTACAATTTAGTAAATTGTTTATGCTGATTATAGGCCTCCTTTAAGGAGAATAGAATTTAAATAATATTAATAGATTAACATTATTAAAAGAGATCAATATTTACCGGTACCACTACCATTTTTTTTTACTACATTTGAAATTCACAGTTCTCTACTGTAAAACATATGTGCAAACTTTCTGATTTATATCTTATATTATCTTATATTATGTTATGTTATCGGTTCTTCTTTTTATCTTAAAATATCTACTTAAAAAATCGTATCACATGGTGGTGTTTATTATTATTATTATTATTATTATTATTATTATTATTATTATTATTATTATTATTATTATTATAGGTCTAATATGCAGCCCAGAATTATTCTGCAGAAGATAACACACATGCGCGTGCACATTATTCCGTTCCCAGAATCCGACACAGTAATAGCGGCACTAATGGCTGCGTCCCAATAAAGAATGCCTTTTCCCTGATTAGTGCACTACATTAGGGTCACTGTGCCCTGCGTAGGGCACTGCACGTACGCGCTGGTGTGCTGTTGAGACGCGCCCCGCAGCGGTGTGATCAGTGCGGAGGTGTGCGTGCGCAGAAGGAAGTGCGGGGTTTCTCCGGGTTCCGACTCCTGTTTATTCTTGTTGTTAGGATGCGTGAGTAGCGCGCGCGGAGGTCGCCATGTTGCCCGGGGTGGTGTACGCCCTGCTGGCGGGGTTCCTCGGCGCCGTGGCCTCGTCCTCCGCCAAACTGTCTCTGGGCACGGATTATCTGAAAGGCGTGTGTGAGACGGGGCTGAGGACGTGGGGAGAACAGAGGACGTTCAGACACGCCGATGAGACCAGCGCGTGCGAGTGGGTGCGTCATCACCTCCAATTCACAACGTCCAATTTGTTTATTATGGGGAAAGTGGGCGGGGCTTGGGCTCAGCATGGCTTTCAGCAGTCAGGGTGCAGACGTGTCGCGTTAGTAAGTATGTTGACGGTTAAAGCTGTAAATGGTGTGTTTTAGCTGCACATCCCCCTGCGTCTGCTGTGTGGTGGGCTGCTCTTCACCTGTAACGCTGTGATGTGGACGTTCCTGTCGAAAGCCCTCAGGTACTCCTCGTCCTCCACCCGAACCACTGTGACCACCACCGCCTCCAACTTCATCTCCTCTGTGAGTATCAGCAGGAATGACATGTGGAACATTCACAAAAACAAGTTCTCCGCCATGTTACTGTGGCTAAAGCAGTCGTTCCCTCACCAGCTTCTCTTTCCTCTGTCTTCAGGATGGGATTTTTGAATCTGTAAACTGGATAAAAGTGCTTAAAACCCCTGTCCAAGACCCCTGTTTCCCCTGTGCACTCCTTCAGACAGAAGGGTACTAAATTGTCGTTTATTTTATAGTTTATGCTAAACTAGTATACGTTTACACTTTTACTGAAAAAGAAAAAAACCCTAATTGCAATCTGTTTATGTACCGCTAAGCTCTTTCTTTAAGAGTATACTACAGTCACCTTTCCAGGTAAGACATACACAAGGTGGACACTTCAGGGCAAATGTGTCTGTTGATTTGTCCAAACTCAATACTACTATAAACGGCTTTAAAGTATGACGTTTATTTAATGTTGACGGTGCGGGCGGCCATGTTGGCGTGACCTCATGTGCGGAACTCCGGGTCGATGACGCCTTCCTGACTCTCCAAGTAGGAAGTCGAAGTTGAGAAGGGGATTTCTTTGGTTCTTCCTAATTGGTCAGGTTTTCCAGGTTACATACTTTAGTCAAACGCAAACTGTATGTATATGCTGTGGTTGTGGTCACATGGTTTTGCCTTTGTCCTTGTTTGACCTCTTACTATAGATGATTCAGTGACTGAATGGGATTTATGGAAAAGTCTAAAAGCATGTACGATCCGTCACGCCAGCGTGCTATTAAAGTGATTTGATATTGAAGTGGCAGTAAACTAACCCCACATGACCTTCAGTTGCAGTTGTGTGACTGTGCCACATCTGTTCTGTTCCTCAGGCGCTCCTCGGGCAGCTTATCTTTGGGGACAGCCTTGTCGCTCTGTGGTGGGTCGGGGTCTCGCTCACACTCTCGGGTCTCCTGGTGCTACAACGCTCTTCCTCCACCAATACACACTCTGAGACCTCTAAAAAGGATGAATGAGACAACGTGAGCCGAAGACACACGTCATGACGAGCAACAGCGGCTTTCGGAGATTTAAAGAGCGGTGACCAAAAGTAATGGAACCAGTTACGAGTGCTAAAAACAATTCAGCCAAAAATACTAAAGTCGCTAGGAAAAAAAATGAAGATGACAAAGCACAAAAAGTATAGAAGTTGGATTTAGAAAAAGACTAAAGTAGAATTTAGAAACTTTGCTATGGTTTAAAACCAGCAAATGATTCACCTGCAAGCTAATTGCTTATAGCTCCATTCATTGCTCTTGGTTTATTTGTGATATGATGATTTATATGCATAAAACTCAGTGGAATTGCTGATCTTGTTAGCAAAGAATGACATTTTTTGCGTGTATCCTCCCTGCTAGCTTTTCACATTGGTATCGCGGCTAGTTACCATGACGAGCAGCCTGAAAACTAGCCATGTGCTATTAATAGGTTATAAAAGATGTCACCGTATTTAACACAGGCAGTGTTTTTTTAAACATAATCACAAGTCCAGAAATGGCTGCATAGTGACATAGGGAGCATTGATTTATTATTGAGAACACTGTTAACGACGCATCATCCGTGTCCATTCCTGTTGAAGGACATGGTGGAGAGAACGGCCTTTTGAGTTTGTGAACGAGAATCACAGGAAGATCCCTGGCTTATGGATCCTTGGGATCGTTTTAGAAGATGTAACAGGAACATGTCCTGATGTGCGACTACTCAACAATAACACATCCTTCCACATTATTTTATTCACCATTATAAGCACCTGATTGTAGAGTGACTCCATGATAACGTGACAGGAGCTTGCATGAGTATTGGGTCATACCAAAGACTTACAACAGACTGAAGATTAATGGCGCAAATCAAGAAAGAAAAGAAGAAGAACCAGGTAACACCACGTTCACAGTACGTTCACTTGTGGGCTTAGCTTAGACTGCTCAGTGTTTTTGTTTTATTTCCACGCGCAGTAGCTTTAGTGTAGCTCCTGTATCTAAACATAAGCTATTGAAACATGAATTCAATACGCTTTGTGTTCGTATTCATGCTGTACTAGAAACCTACCCTCACAAGTAGCACTAATAATCTCTGCTGCTTCCTTCCAAGCGTTAGTTCTCTTCGTAATGTCTTGAAACACATTTAAAGAGAGGCTGCATATGGAGGGATAAGACGACCTTTACTTCCATCAGTTTTGCTATAAAAGGAAATGAATTGCAGACAGGAACTAAAGTTGTGCGCAGGAAATGTTGAACGACATTGCACCGCAGGATCGGCCCTGGGAATCATTCCAGCCGTTTGCGCTGCTGCTGAAAGCACGGCTGTCACGCGCAGACGAGGGAAATGAACAATAGCCTGCTAGTTCATTTTGTGCTACTTTGAACTTGGGGTAAGAGAGAAGAATTGAGGCTGTTGATTGGTCAGCTGCTATAGCGCCCGTTGTGACCTCATCAGCTATCAGTGTGTTTCAAACGGAAGGTTTCGCACTGCAAATTCGGAATCATTTAAATAATATAAAGTTTCCTTTTAAAAGCGTGTTAAACAAAGAGCATTTGGAATGAATGTTTAGATACTTAATCACGCCAGGTTGGCTTTTAATGACGGAATCGTGAATCATTAGCTTGTTGCGTAATGCGTGCTATCCAGTGAAACAGGTTCAGCATTTTGACTCTGTGCTGATTCTTGGTTGGGTAAGAGGAGCCCACATGTGCATGATGTCGTTATGCTGAGATCCGTTACACCTCCGCTGTGCCTCTGCCCTTATCCACTTTAGGTAATTGTGACCTACAAACAGCTACAGAGAATTTCGATGCCTTTTCTCCAGCTGGGTAATAATAGAGCAGAGTAGCATGTGATGAACGCCGAGTCTCATCCTCTCTTCCACAGACACGTCACTGTTATCCGCAGCAATGATGCAATAACAATGAGCACAACATCAAGCTTGATCTCTGAACAGAGCCGTTTCACATCGTGTGTCTTCCGTCACTGATATATGATGTGCTGAAGTGCTTTCAGGAACGTAGTGACAAAGTGCGCGATATTTACCTAAACAGCAAATCCAGAACTTCCAGAACCTTCTTTCATTCACATAGCGTACATACATATATATATATAACACAAGTCAGTACTATAAAACATAACCATAAAATCCAAAGCATGACCATTGCCAAGATTAGCATAGTCAAATAGCCAAAACCGCTGATTGCTATCGCAAACCGCTAACGACAGGAAGAAGATGGCAAGCAAGGAGCATGCTATGCTAACCGCTCAGATTCTACCTACAAGCTACTAAAAGTGCTGAATGCAGAGTTTGTAAACTTCAGATATAATTGTTAATGTGATTATCAGTGAACTGCAGATAGCAATGGCCATCCAGGATTAGCATATTAGCAACTGGTTCTTTAACTTACCATTTAATGTATGTTTAATGAATACTTACAGATTAGAAATGAGCTTTTTTCAGTAGAGGACAATGAGTAGTCAGTAAACATAATTAAACATTCTGCAAAAACTGCTAACAGATGACAAGGAAGGGTAAAACCGAGCATCCATGCTAGCAGGAAGGATTAGCATCATAGCGTTGTAGTTTTCCTTTGGTCAACTCTCTTTGCAGGTATAGACTACATCATGCTAATAAGATGATAAGAGACTAATAACTTGCAAACATTAATTCAATTAGTAATAAGTATAATTTGCAAAAAGTTGATATATTTATAAGGATTCAGTCAAAATGCTAACAGATAAATAATAAATTTGTTTAGGCCTTGCTGGGTAACGGCTACATGCCAGTCAGTTCTCATGTTAGCACCGCTGCTATTCCCATAATGCTTGCGGGACGGAATGTCGATGTTTGATTTTCCCACACGTCCAGGCAGTGAATTGCTAGCGGTAGTTAATGGTAGCTAAAACTATGCTAACTGCTAGATTAGTGTGTAAACTGGTCATTTCCTGCCTTTTCATCTATGTAGCAAAACTCAAACTAAATGAAACCTGCATTTCCACTCGCTGTGAATCTCCAGTGCTTCCTGCGTCCAGTTGATTGGAATTCTCAAAGGAGAATAAAAGTCCGAAACGGACTGACTGGGAAATCCATGCTGGATGCCTTTTTTTTTTTTTTAAAATCACCAAATCCAAAGTCATGTGTATGTTTGTGATTTTCTGTGCAAGTCCCTGGCAATGTGAGTTATTTATATTATTACGTCAAGCTGAGATGCTGATGCTTGTTATTTCGGTTGTTTTTCACTGTCTTGAGCTAAAATTACGAACGTGAACCATCGCTGCAGGTGCAGGGACGGCTAATGTTACAGGGGGAAACAGCAGCTCATTTTGCAGTGGTATAGCACAGAAAGATTTATTGTCAAATACTGCTAATGCTATAAGTATGTGATAAGATATATAATGAGTAGAATAGCTAAGAATCCTAATGTAGTAGAAATGAGCACTTAGCATGAGGCTTATTCGTGTTCAAGTGACTTGACAAACAGTTTAACGTGTCTGGTTTTTATACCGATATTCAGCTAAGTGTCCTGTATTACATTTAAATCATGCTGGTTATACAAAATATTGCAATTTTCAATATATTAGAGAAGTTTCATTGGATGTATAAAATGTTGGATTCCATTTGATACGAGTCTAAGCTAGGTAGCTAAGCTAAAGGACCTGACAGACAGCATACAGCCTTCTCTGAAAATAGTGGAACAGCAAGGCCCAGACTTTAGTTTTTGCTGCCATACAGAAGACATTTATTTTTGGGCTCAGAAGATGAATATGAATATATGAAAATAAATCTAACCTGGGAAACTAAGAACACCTGTCAGTCAAGTGTTCCAATATATTTGATCATGTAACATATGGGTGGGTCTAACATGTTCTAAGCTGTACAACAAATCTAGGTCCGAATAATCAGGAACTGAAATCTGAAACTCTGATCCATCATCTCATTAATCTTATAATCGCAAACCTAAATGTACAGCAAAAGCAGAATTGGCCTTGCTGTTCCAATACTTTTGGAACTGTCTGGCTATGTAATTTAGCTTACTCTACTTGGTTTAAAAAGCTAAGTAGTTTATTTTAATTCCGTGTGAGAATGTGTTATCAGGACATGCCTATTTGCTACATATAGTGTGTACATGATGAACTACCCTTCCTCTGTAAATGCATGGAAAATATGTATAAAAGAATAAAAACAAAACAAAATGTGCTGGCAAACATCTCTGCGTGTGAGAGAGGTGCTGTTACTGCTGTACAAATAAAAGTAGTTAATAGCGTATATACAGTGTAACAGGATGGTGTGATGAACTGCGACTGTTACCACCGCAAAGTTGATTATTTTCCTATAACTGCACATCTAAAGTAATTTATTCCTCTTATAGCACAGCAATTTATTTTTTTTGTTTAATAAAGAACAGTCTACATCTCTTTATTTGCTGAGTCTTAAAAACGAGCTGGTTCCTGTTGTCACTTTCATTATAGCAAACATAAACCTCAATGTAGCATGTCAGTTTTACCAAGAAACTGCAAAATGTCAATTCCTGTCCTGAAGATGTCAGAAAATGTAAAGCTTTACTGTATTCTGACCTTTACAAAGAAACTACAGACCCCTGCAATAAATGTTACATAAACATCTTGCAGTAAGCCTGAATGACTGCATGTTTAAACTCGTCGGTGTGGGGTCTCTGCTGTACGAGTCGCTGTAAATGAGGACCTGTTAGGATGATTGCATTAATGTAAACCAGTAATGTGCAGCTACACTGCTGTCAGAGAAAATTATACAACACCTTATGAAAATGCAGAGACCAGAATTCAACAGAGCTGTGCTGTGATCCATGAAGAATGAACCCTGAGTGAGTGTGACATTCGAATATAAAGAACATTAAAATTTATTGCATTTACCATAAAACACTGGAGGAGACGAAGAAATCGCTCAAAAGAATACTGCCTACAGACAACCTTTCCGTTCTCACATTATAAGACCCAAAGACACAGACTGAAATACAAGTACCCATCGCAACGGAACAAAAAGTCCAAGGGGCGGAGTCAGACCTGGTCTATTGTCAAAGTGTGTGTTGTGCACCAGAAGTGGCTGGGTTAGGGCTAAAGTGTGTGTTGTGCACCAGAAGTGGTCCAATTGTAAGCAGCCATATTTAAGGTGTTTGGAATCTTTGCCAAAAATGGTGTAAATGTTAAGCACTACATTTAAAGATAGCAGGAACCCTCACTGAGCATGCAGTATACTCAAAATATAAACAAATACTCAAAAAAAGAACTTGTGTACATCTCTGTAGAACACACTTTACCATCAGGCACAGAATGATTTGAGACAGGCATGAGACATTAAATAAAGAACCAGTAAACAAAGAAATGGGGCGCTCCTGAGTTCACAGCAGAAGAGCGTTGACCATTGTTGGGATGGATCGATCTGGGGAAAAACATCTGTGCTTTCCAGCGAAGAGGGATGCCGTATTCTCTCCATCCAATGCCAACCAACATAACGCGGACATTAAGTAAATGCCCCTCCACCCAGTCATTTAAGTAACAATGTGATAATATTAAACCAATTGCAAACAGGGAGACATCACAGATCTGAATAAATCGTGTTGTTTTTTGTAATCTAGCCACTGTCATTCTTGCTGTAAAGATGGCCTCTTTAGATCTGAGCCTCAGTTTTAGACTAAAATGTGACTACATTTCTCGGTCTTCATCATGACGCATGGCTACGTTCTGCCGCAGTCATTTTACAGTGGTGATGAATGTTTTTTGGCAGAGACTGGGGCAACGTTCGTTTACTAGCTGGCTTGTGATTTGATGAAAAGGTTTGACTCTGTGGATTTACTCCAAAAGCCCAAGCATATAATTAAAAGCCAAAGAAAATATGTGTTTTGATTCTGATCCCATAACACAAACACAAGCACATACTTGTTCCTATGGGGCAAGATTGTGAAATAGTTCTGATTCTAGTGGTCATCCACCTCATATTCAGTAAACTGGACCAGACTGAGCTCTATTAACAGGATTAGCTGCAGCTTCTGACTGGGCAGAAGATACACTATATGGACAAAAATATTAGGACGCCTGACCTTTACACCAACAAGGACTTTAATGATGTTGCAGTCAAATACATAGCGTTTAATATGGAGTTGGTCCCCCTTTGCAACTGTAACAGCTTCCACTCTTCTTGGAAGGCTTTCCACAAGATGTTGGAGTGTTTCTGTGGGAATTTGTGCCCATTCATTCTGTAGAGCATTTATGAGGTCAGGCTCTGCTGTTCATCCCAAAGGTGTTGGATGGGGTTGAGGTCAGGGGTCTGTGTGCACCAGTCAAGTTCTTCCACACCAAACTCATCCAACCATGTCTTTATGGAGCTTGCTTTGTGCACTGGGGCAGTCATGCTGGAATAGATCAGGGCCTTCCCCAAACTGTGTCCACAAAGCTGGAAGAATAGCGTTGTACAAAATGGCTTGGTATGCTGAAGCATTAAGATTGCCCTTCACTGGAAGTAAGAGGCCCAAACCCTGAGAAACAGCCCCACCCCATCATCCCTCCTCCACCAAACCTCACAGTCGGCACAATGCAGTCAGGCAGGTAACGTTCTCCCGGCATCCGCCAAACCCAGACTCGCCCATCTGACTGCCAAACAGAGAAGCCTGATTCATCACTCCATAGAACATGTTCCCACTGCTCCGTAGTCCAGTGCTGGTGCTTTACACCACTCAGTTTTAGTGCGTACATTAATGCCAGTGGAAGTTTGGAAGTCTTCAGCTATGGACTCAGCAGAACATTGGCGACCTTTACACACCATGGACTTTAGTAGTCATTGACCTGCTCTGTGGCTTTAAGTGGTCTTCCGCTTCGCAGCCGAGTTGCTGTTGTTCTTAAACGCTTCCACTTGCCAATAACACCACTTACAGATGACTGTGGAATATCCAGAAGGGAGGAAATTTCACAAACCGTCTTATAGCAAAGGTGGCATCCTGTCACAGCACCACGCTTGAAGTCACCGAGTTCTTCAGAACGACCCGTTTTGTTTCACAAATGTTTGTAAATGGAGACTGCATGGCGAGGTGCTTGATTTTATACACCTGTGGCAATGGGTCTGATTGGAACACCTGAATTCAATAATTAAGGGGTGTGTCTCAATACCTTTGTCCATATAGTGTAAGATATGAAGAGAAAAATTTCCATTATGTAAACTGACCTGTATCCTGATTATAGGAGGAAAATGCTGCAGTTCTTTCACAGACATCTGAAATGTGTACCTCTCATGTAAACCTTCACTGGAGGAAATATTCTTCAAAACGCTGTGCAAGGTCTATATTAATGTTTGGTAAAAAGCTAATCAACCTTTTTGTAAAGCATTATTTGAAGATAAAGTCATAGGAAAAGTGAATTGTACGTCAGTGTATAACTAATCACACCTATTCCAGCGAGATGCTACATCCCATTTTAAAATACATGATTGGATAACAGTAGAAAAAAAAACAGAAATATATTTAAGGCAATCTTTCACTACTAAGAAATGTGAAACTTTTCTTCACTCACTTAACCTCATTTTAGGTGTTATCTTGAGACTTGAGGCTAAAACTCATAAATGATCACAATTCCTGCATGCTCATCTCCTAACAAATGTACACGTGTGAAAAAAACATTTCCACTGATTCCACCTTCGAGCCTAAATAGCACATTACAGGTTGTCCAGTTTGTATGCAGCATGGTGGTGGAGGCTGGCTTGGCCCCAAATGACTAGCTAGGGTATTTACTAGAACACCATCCACTTTATAGATGCAGGGACCATTTTATATATTTAAAAAAAAAAAAACTCAAAAAGAAAAATGCACTTCTTGTACAGGATCAGAACATGTCCTGAATCGCACCATGAAAAATGAAATAAAAATTAGGAAATCAAAAATAAGGCCATCTTAGTGCATTTCTTATGCACGATTAGGACATAGTCCAAGTCAGACGATGTACTGGAACAGGTCTGCTTTGCCGTGTTCAGGCATGGAGAGTGGATTAAACCATGCTATAGAGAACGGGTGGCCAAAGACCACCTTCAGGTTCATCCACTTGGACTTCTTGGCCCATCGTCTCTCTTCTTTCTTCAGCTGCTCTATGCCCTACAACACAGGAACAAAACAGGAGCCATGGACCAGGAGGAACACAGTATTATATTTTAAGAATGACAGTACTACAAATGTTGATGTGTTTCTCAAACTTTGATGGGCCTTGTTTTCTCCAGGAAGGACACAAGAGTTGGCCTCAAGCTGTCTTATGAACAAGACAAACACAGACCATCAAACCATCTAAGCTGCCTTCTCAGGGGGTAGTTTTGTATCTGTAATGCATGACATGGTATGCCAAGATACCTCTACATATGTGATGATTAATGATCAAATCAGACTGCTCTGTGAAAATGCCAAGAACAGGTATTACAGCATCTTCCTATAATAGTCGTAAAACATCTTAAACATAAAACTCTGTACAAGGAGTTATTCACTGGCAGCAAATTCTGTGTAGGTGAGAAAAAAACCCATCTACAGCTGATGCTAGTTAGGTGAAAATATCAGTTCTTACACTTTTTATTGTTCTTCCCAATCAACTGATTTCAGTCATGACAACAAAGGATTGCTATTCAACAGAAGTGCTAATAAAAACCCACATGCCTACACTGTAACCCTACGCTAGTCATGCTAACTACCATAGCTAGATAATACATTTCATTTAAAATAAACTTGCTACCTTTCTGAAAGACAAGCCTAGTAGCCAAGTGCATACAATCTTTTTTTTCTTGACACTATTTAACTCAGGAAAACTGAATAGTTGAATAACATCCTGTGATGTCCCTTACTAATTAATACTAATAGTATGGTACTCATTTTGGTATAAATGAGAACTGGAATGCTAAATGCTATAAATGTAAAGGTACTCATGCTCAAGCTGAATTAAATATTTGAATGATTGTTTGAATAAAAAATTTCCACTTTTCTATTTTTCTAAGGGTAAAAAAGTACACTAAAACACTAAAGTTGTCCTACATAACATACATGAATGAAGTGATGTGTCTCAACTCAGTGTTTTATTTCATCACTCTGCAGTGTACAAGCCACAGAATGAAACAAAAAAGGACAGGACAGGATACAACATCATACATGAAGGTGATATCATCAACAGTTAGGGATTAGGGTGCAACTCACAGTCTCGTCAGTGCAGATGGAGTGAACCTGGGTACCGAACATGACGGCGGTGAAGATGAAGAAGAGGAGTCCCTCGAAACACAGTAGGATCAACAGGATCACCGTGGTTGGGGGGGAAAAACTGCTGCATTCTGAGGAGGGAAAGGAGAGAGGGGGTAGAGGAATGTGGAGGATAGTGTAATGAAGGAACACAGGCATGGAATGATAGAGGGAGTGGACAGGTGCAGGGATGGGAGGATAAATGATGCAAGGTTTGAGCAATCAACAAGCATTGGGACAAATAAATGGATGTAGCAATGGAGGGAGACAGGAGGGATGCAAAGACAGAGTGATACATGGATAGAGCAATTTAGGGATTGCAAGATGGAGATAGGGGTGCAGAGATGGAGTGATCAGTGAAGAGAGGGAGCAATGCGATATGTAAATTTACAGAGATGCAAAGATGGAGGGATGCAGCATTTGAGGGATACAGGGAGTTGCAGAGACAAAGAAGTGGAAGGATGCAAGGATGGCGTGAGATGGATGGAATAAGAAATACAGGGATAGAAGAATGGCAGAATCCATGGATGGAAGGTTAGAGCAATAGAGGGATTGAGTATGGAGGAATGGAATTATTAAGGAATGGTATAAAGGAGGAATGGAATGATGAAGGAAAGGCAGAATCAAGGGATGAGGAATGGAGGGATCGATGGATGAAGCAACAACGGAATACAGGGATGGAGCAATGACAGGATCCATCGGTGAATTATGGAACGATTGAATGACGAAGCAATGGCACAAAGGAGATTTGTAATCGTTAAGGGATGACACAATGGAGGGATGGTGATGACAGTAATAAAGGGATAGTGGACGTAGCAAAGAGGGAGTATAAGGATGGCATGATGAAGGCACAGATCAGTGAAACAAAAATGGAGGAATGGGAGGTTGAAGGCACATTAGGACAAGGATGGAGCAATGGAGTAGGTTATAGTTAGCTTCAAACACAACTAGGCTAATTAAACAGCTTGTGCTAATGCTAGTCTGATGAGTTCGTCCATGCGTTATCCAAAAACACTACAAAGACGGCCGTCTCATGAAGGATCCTGAGGGTAATGGTTAGTTAAGGGATAAATCAGCACTGGCTAAAAACAGGACCCCTTATATTGAATGGGTTTAGCCGTGATGCTAGCACACTGCCCTCTGTTATTAATATATTGCAGTGTGTGAATTACTGCAGTACAACACTTGTTAGCATAATACCTGACTAAGAATAATGACAATAACAGGCCAGGCTGTGAGTGCCTAATAAAAACATCAAGCGTCTTTTAACATTAAGGCATCAGTACACATAATGCAGAAGTGACCAAGCCATCTTCTTGACCTTGCAAGCTCATATAGTCTCTGTGGATTCGTTCTGGCCGTTGAGTACAAGTGCTCCAGTGCTGCAGGTGGCGCTAGCAAAAGTTAATGACAAGTTTCACAAACACAGGGAGAAGCAGATAAAGGGTTCAGGATGAGTTTAGCATTTGTCGGTACTATAGTTATATAATTATATAGTGTCTATACTGGTATTATTGTGAGGCATCATGTTGTTCTTACTTGCCCAGTCCTGCTCAAAGCAATAGATGAAATGGAACCCCGCCATGATGAGAGCGTGGAGCGATATCAGAGCAATGTACATCTACAAAACACATACAAAATGATAACCAACATGCTACTTCTAAACAAAATGTTTATAGTCTACAAGTGACAAATATAACAATACAAGTTTGTCTGATCTGCATCGGCTAACCAGGGAAAATGATACAAGCATTTTCTTAAAGCAGACATGATATTACATTTCACAGCAGTGAATAGGATTTTCAGTAATTAGCTAATTTTAACATTTACAATTAAGAGGATCCAAAAGTTGTTCAGAGGTTGTGAGAATCGGTTATAAAAGGCAAGTGGTGGACATTCAAGTTATTAGATAATACTTACATCACACTCATAAAAAAGAAATTCTGATATAATTTTAATTTTTCCACCATTATTGTCCTAACAATTAATTTGATCACTTTTAAGACCTTGACTAGAGTTTCAAATGAATCGCAACTTGGCTGTCTCATCTTGGAACTTGACTCAGGACCTGTCTTTAATTGGAACTTGAACTGGGACTTGACTGTCTTAACTTCTAACATGACTTAGGATTTGGAACTGCCTTTACTTGTAACTTGACCTGGAACCTGTCTATATTTACTTGGAACTTCATCTGTCTAAGGACTTGACTGTCTTTTCTTAGGACTTGACTCTGTCTTTTTTTACTTGGCACTTGACAGTCTTTACTCGAGCCTCGACTCGACCCTCGGGCTCTACTGTCTTTACTTGGAACCTGACTCGGGACCTGGGACTCAACTGTTTTTACTTAGAACTTGACTCGGGACCTGGGACTTGACTGTCCCTACTTGGAACTTGACTCGGGACCTGGGACTCAGCTGTCTTTACTTGGAACTTGACTCGGGACCTGGGACTCGGCTGTCTTTACTTGGAACTTGATTCGAGACCTGGGACTTGACTCTCTTTACTCGAGCCTCGACTCGACCCTCGGGCTCTACTGTCTTTACTTGGAACTTGATTCAGGACCTGGGGCTCGACTGTCCCTACTTGGAACTTGACTCGGGACCTGGGACTCGGCTGTCTTTACTTGGAACTTGACTCGGGACCTGGGACTCGGCTGTCTTTACTTGGAACTTGACTCGGGACCTGGGACTCGGCTGTCTTTACTTGGAACTTGACTCGGGACCTGGGGCTCGACTGTCTTTACTTGGAACTTGATTCGAGACCTGGGGCTCGACTGTCTTTACTTGGAACTTGATTCGAGACCTGGGGCTCGACTGTCTTTACTTTCAACTTGACTTGAGACTCGACTGTCTTTACTTGGAACTTGACTCAAGACCTGGGGCTCAACTGTCTTTACTTGGAACTTGACTCGAGACTTGAGGCTCGACTGTCTTTACTTGGAACTTGACTCGAGACCTGGGGCTCGACTGTCTTTACTTGGAACTTGACTCAAGACTCGACTGTCTTTACTTGGAACTTGACTCGAGACTTGGGGCTCGACTGGAAATTGCTTCAGGGCTTGACTTGCAACATGACTTGGGACCTCTGTTTACTTTGAACATCTTCTGGGACTTGGGATTTGATTATCTTTACTTGTAACTTTATCTGGGCATTATGACTTGACTGTCTTTACTCGGGATGCAACACAGTATTGGAACTTCATCTGGGATGTGAGATTTGACTGTCTTTACTTGGGACTTCATCTGGGACATGGGAACCGACTGTATTTACTTGGATCTTAATTCTGGACTTGTTCGTCTTTACTCAGGACTTGACTCAGGATCTGTCCCTCTTTACTTGGGACTCCATCTGGAACCTGGGACTAAACTGCCCTTCCTTGTACCTTCATGTGGGACTCATCTGTACCTTGTACCTTGATATGAGACTTGACCTGAGAAATGTCTGCCTTGTACCTCAGTCACTGTACTATAACTTCACAGAGGACTTGTCTTTATTGGCATTGACTTGTAACTGGACTGTGTTTATTGAGGACTGAAGTGTCTAAGACTTGACCATTATTTACTGGGATAATAAAGACCTGCTTTTGCCTTTTTTATTTGGCTCCATCTGTATTGTTTGGGAAAATGCTTACATTAAGACAGCTTACATTATAGACAGCTGTGCACTAGTATGGCAACTCCAGTAGTTATCTAGTTCCCTACTATGATGGGTGATATGTGGTTGAGCAGTGAGTAAATTTAGGACTCAAAAGTATTCAGGTCACACCACACACACTTAATATGTAATGTAACTGTGCTAAGTAATAACAAATATAGAATGCCACACCCGTTACCGTTTTTACCTATGGTGTGTACATTTATTCACCTTTAAAGAGAACAGTGTTTGGTAAAGTGGAAGAAACAACAGAGGTACTGAGATGAAGTTAGTTGATTGAGGGCGTGTGTATTACGATCTCAGCATACTGCTCTCACCGTAAAAAGCACAAAGTATTTCTGGTTGTTTTCGCCCACGCAGTTGTTCACCCAGGGACAGTGGTGGTCCATCTTCCTGATACAGCGCTTACACACACTGCCAGGGAGGAAACAAACACACACACACACAGAGTGAGTTTCTCTGTGAAAGTAGGCCATGGTGCATCTCACAGTCTCTCCCAGAGTCTTAGGCTGTGTCTCACATCAAAAATCACAATCAACCCCTGCACAACTAAAACGTTTGACTGTGTGGTTCTAAGTGGGCTTGTACGTGAAAGCAAGTGTGTGATTATGGCGAGGGTGTGATTATTATAAGTATGTGATTCTGGTGAGGTTGTGATTCTTGTAAGAGTGTGATTATGCTGAGGGTGTGATCATAGCGAGGCTGCGATTATACTGAGGCTGCGATTACAGCGAGGCGGCGATCATACCGAGGCTGCGATTACAGCGAGGGTGCGATCATACCGAGGCTGCGATTACAGCGAGGGTGCGATCATACCGAGGCTGCGATTACAGCGAGGGTGCGATCATACCGAGGCTGCGATTACAGCGAGGGTGCGATCATACCGAGGCTGCGATTACAGCGAGGGTGCGATCATACCGAGGCTGCGATTACAGCGAGGGTGCGATCATACCGAGGCTGCGATTACAGCGAGGGTGCGATCATA
>JAQQZR010000012.1:418414-442209 GCA_030068235.1 Notoglanidium macrostoma
GTACCCCGCCTCTCACCCCAAGATGCTGGGATTGGCTCCAGCTTCCCCGCCACCCAGACGGATAAAGTGCTATAGATAATGGATGGATGAATTATTATTAATTATTATAATTCATAATTAATAATTACATTACCTCCACATGTAAGCCTAGTCAAGTCCAAACAGGGGTCAAATTCTTGTCATTTATAATCATATATAATTCTGATTAAACCTGCCTTTTATAAGTACTGACTTTAATACACACAAGTATTAAAGTGGGCAGATTATAAATTTATTAGAAAAGTAATCACACCCATCAGTGTGCTGCACAGTCCCATTTAGAAACCCAAATAAGTCCGCAATAAAACTATATAGTAAGATAGTTTGCATTTTAATAGTGACTAAGAGAAACAAATTATTTTATGATTCTTATTCTCTTCTACAAATTTTCTAAAGCACATCATTACTAAGACCTTCCAGCAAGTTGTTGGGAAAGATTTTGGCTACGAGATGTGGTTCTGTCTTCACGTGAACCATAATAAAATTTGCTAAAAGCTTTTCTGGTTGTTGAACTTGGTTGTTGAGATACAAATAAAATAAATAAAATCTACTCTTCATGGCTGCCCTGGGTTAGTAAATTGTGCACCCCTGATATTACAATTAATGTATTTTTTAATAATTCATTTCTACCTTATTTGTGTTCTGTAAGCATGCCTGTTTTTCAAAACTTCACCACCAAATACATACACAGCAAAACTCAGCCCCAGCGTTGAATTAACACCTGCAGACTAACACTGTAAAAGTTTAGTTAGGCTTTATTTGTCTATTTAAAACTTATAATTAAATAGGACTTAATTCAAAATTGAGGTTTTTGCTGTGCAGCCTGAACAACATAAAACAACAACACAACAAAACCACATGGTTAATAGAAAACAGAATAGGTGCTGTATTAAAATCTCATGACATAAACTTTAATCAAAGCCTCTGTAAGGCCATGTATTGCAGCTTTGATTAAAAGCCCTTGCTACTCAAGGGGACAATGAAAGCACTGAACTGAACACTGACACATGACCAACAAGCTCCTGGAAATATGGTGCATCTATGAATGGTACTATTTGACTATGAATCATTTGGCAATGGTTTGTACCTTTAGATTCTGAGTACCTGTTGTAATGATGAAGGTGTGAACATTGGAACGTAATCCAGGACCTGTTCCATAAAGGATCACAGAGTAGCTGGTTTGAGGGGTGAGATCTGTGAAAGTGTATGAGCGAGCAGAACCGGGAAGCAACTTCATGAATTTCTTTCTGACCCCATCTTCACTGTTGTTCCTCCTCACAACCTCAATAACATTAGTTGTTTTTTCACTTCCTTCTTTTCTTTCTTCTCCTTCTTCCTGGTTGCTGCCATCGCTCTCATTTACCCCTTCATCATTCTTCTCTATTATTCTGATCACAAAGTTTTTGAACCTTCCTTCTGGTGCCACCCAAATTATGATAAATCCCTTTGATGTCACATTCCGGGCTTCAATTTGATTGACGCCATCTTCTGAGACCTCAGCATTTGGAAATGTATTTGTTTGGCTTGTGGCCTTATCAGTTGAGAGAGGATCTTCTGTGGACCAACCAACTTTAGGATCATCTGTGGAGCTTTTAGTCCCTTTTGTGCTGTCATGATTTGTGGAGTTTAGCTTCGGTTCAGGGAAAACTTTTTGTGGGATTCGGATGATCGTGCCATTTTTCCTTTGATATTTAATGTATGGTCTTCCGTTGTGATTTAAGGTGTTACGAGGAATAGTATGCCTAGTAGTGCTGCTTTCTTTAATTTGTTTTGGGACACCATGAAGGTTTGGCTTTATTTTAGACTTCAGTGTGTGTCTGAAGACTGTTCCATTTTTCTTTCTCATTGCAAATGTTGCTGTAAAATTGGGAGTTAGACCATTTTGACCATGACTGTTGAATTCAGGGACCATTTGCATAGTAGTGTTGCTGCCCCTGTTTGTGATTTGGAGTGGGATGTTATCAGTGCCATCTTCTGAATCTGCAGGAACAGCTTGAACAGTAAATTCTGTAGATCCTTTGGAGCCTTTTTCAACTCTGGGATCTTTCTTTTCACCACTCTGAACGGTGGTGGAGTTTTGTTTTATTTGGGCATGAAGTTTTGGTTGAAATTTGCCATTTTTTCTTTGTGTAACTGTTGAGCTAAGGTTCTGATTTGGGATATTTTCTGTGCTGCTGA
Organism: Notoglanidium macrostoma; assembly: GCA_030068235.1. NCBI lineage: Eukaryota > Metazoa > Chordata > Actinopteri > Siluriformes > Auchenoglanididae > Notoglanidium > Notoglanidium macrostoma. The sequence continues at coordinate 420,632 of JAQQZR010000012.1, forward strand.
TGATTTCAGATGGCACTTTTTGATTAGGAACTTGTTTTGTAGTAGTGCTGTTGTCTCTGTTTTTGTTGCTGGGCAGGTCCTGGACTTTATCTTTGACCCTGGGCAAGTGGTGGCCTCTGTTAATGATTCTGGATAAGTCCTGGTTTCTGTTAGTGATTCTGGACAAGTCCTGGTCTCTGTTTGTTATTTTGTCTAATGTGCCATAATTTCTGATTTCAGATTTGACTTTTTGATTGATAAACATTTCCACAGTAGTGTTGCTGTCTCTGTTTGTTACCCTGGGCAGGTCATGGTCTGTGGTTGTGAATCTGTGCAGGTTGTGTTCTTTGTTTGTGTGATCGATAGCATTTTCCGAACCTCCACTCATGGTCTGTGCTGTCCCATTAGTTCCACTTGGAGCTAGGTTTGTGTCAGTGTCTGTTGGCAAGCCAATTTGAGGTTCTTTGATTGCATCTTTGGAGCCTTTGTGCCTTGTTTCATAATTACTGGCTTTTAGCAGACTATGAATGGTGGTTGAGTTCATGTTTACTTGAGTATGAAATTTTGATGGAAGTCTGATGACTGTGTTATTTTTCCTTTTCATTATAGTTGTTGAACTAATCCTCAGATTTGAAGCATTTTGCCTGACAACTCCAGATAGCCTTTGATCACGGTGAATGGGATGCCAAGTAATGCTGCTGTCTCTGTTTGTGACTCTGGGTAAGATGTTATCAGTGGTGTTTCCTGAACCCCTACTAACAGGTTGTATTGTATCATTGCTTTTGGATGGAGCCTTATCCGTTGACGAGGAGAGATTAAATTTAGGGTCTATACCGTTATCTACTGGGTATATAATCTTTGATTCTTTGCTTGTGTTTTTGTCTCCTGCAACACCATAATTAAGGTTTGTTTTTTGTCTAAAATGTTGTGGTAGAGATCTGAATGTTCCATTTCTTAGAAATCTGAATGTTCCATTTTTCCCCTGATTTCCCCTGACCCCGATTCCAGATTCCACTTTGTACCTGTCTCTGGGCAGGCTGGGTCTGCGTATGTAACTCCTGAAGGGGTGCTGAGAAGTGCTAGAGTGGTTTTGGAACGCACCAATATTACGTCGGTGAGGGAGTGTACCCTTATTTGACGTGCGATGGTATGCTGGTACAGTCTTATTTATTGTGTCTTTGTGTTTTGTAAACTTCTCTATATTGATATTCTCTGCATCTGTGGTGCCTTCTGGTAAGTTGGTTACTGAAGAATCTCTACTGATTCCTTCGACAGATTCAGTCAATAAGCCTTGATCATCAGGTTGGGATCCTTGAGATTCTGTTGTCTTCTTCTTTAAGGTTTCTTTTTCCACTGCAAGTGCATGAGAAGATTGAACAGAGGATACATTTCCAACTAGATTTTTGTATTCTGGCATTTGAGAAGAGATTATAGAGGAAGTGGATGTAGTGGGCTGTCTGTTATTATTGTCATTTAATGTTGATAAATCAGATAACTTTGGCTTACCTGAAAATCTATATTTGGATGATGGAGGCAAGTGGAGAGAGGCTTTAGTATGGTGCCTATCTCTTGATGGTGTCTGTCTCTTGTTTGTAGCTTGGTCCTGTGTTCCAAATGGCACCAAAGAAGGTTGGACCTGAGTCTTGGCCAGAGGAAAAGAGGGTGATGGGGTTGTCCCAGCTTCCACCTCTTGAATGCTCATCCTTTTGGGGTGGTCTGAAAATGTTGCTGCTTCAAGAACCCCTCCTTCAAATCTTCCATCCTGTAACTTCCGTCCTTTTGCATCTAATGGCCTGACCTCATCAGAAAAATCCGCCATCCTGTCTGCGATATTTGTTAAGATGTCATTCCTACTTACATGATCAACCATGAGTGTCATCTTTCTTGTCAATGCTTTTCCATTTGACTCCCTGTTTAAGTATATCTTCCTATGTCCTACCAAGACTCTTCGAACATATTTTGTACCATTTATACCATAGGCTGTGAGGTTTCTCTCAGTTGTAACTGTTGGCACCACAAAATTTCCTGAAGATTCTGAGTCTTTTCCCCTTGATGAATCTATGATCGACTGGTACTGTGAAGTAAAACCCTTAGTGGTGTTCTTAAGTCTCATATGAGACAGTTTTCCACCTGATCCTCTAGTGGTTCTGGAAGCAAGATCTGGCAGTCCAGCATTTATACCTGTTCACAGTACACATGGTCACAGTTTCCATGATCATCTGTTTTCCTGTACTGTATAGTACTATATTGTACTGCAGTCTTTGTTGCAGTCCCTAAAAGTATGAATGAAGTTTGCAAGTGAAACCTAATTAAACAGCCTTTACTCAGTTAGCTAGAAAGAGGGAAGCCCTGCTGTATCAGCAGTGGGGTTAATGCATCAAAGGTTAATCCAGTCATAAATTACATTTAGGAACTGTGTACATTGTGTTCACTTTTTTGTTTCCAAATGAAAATTAAATATATGCTAATGAGGTGCCCAAATAATTTTTGGCTGTCTATTTTTCCTTTGCTTGTTTTTCATCATTTTAGATTCTAAAATTTGTGAACAGTTGAATGACCAGGATGTATATCAGTGGTTGCTGGGTAGATTACAGATTGGTGTTAGCCCCTGATGTACTCCAAATATACATCACTAAGTGTTTTTAAAAAACAGAAAGAAAGTGATGGTAAAGGAGGATTAAAGGTAAGGAGCATTTTCCAGGTGCTGCAATTTAAAAATATGACACTTTTTAAACACTGCTGTTTAAAAATCTTGTTCTGTTTGAACATTTGGGAACCCTTTGAATTTTCTATATTTTGGCATAAATATGATCTAAAACATCAGATTTTCACACAAGTCCTAAAAGTAGATAAAGGGAACTCAAACAAGCGAGACAACAATATTATTCCTTGTCATTTACTTATTGAGGAAAATGAGCCAATATTACATTTCTGGAACTGGCAAAAGAACGTGAATGTTTATTTTCAGACCCTTTGGTGCTGCAATAACTATACGTAACTAAACATTTGCAGTAACTGTTGATCAGTCCTGCACATCAGCTTGGAGGAATTTTATCCCATTCCTCCGTACTGAACGGCTTCAACTTTGGAATGTTGGTGGGTTTCCTCACATGAACTACTCACACGATATTTATACTGGACTAAGGTCAGGAGTTTGACTTGGCCATTCCAAAAGATTAACTTTATTCTTTGACCATTCTTGGGTAGAATGACTTGTGTGTTTATGGTTGTTGTCTTGCTGCATGACCCACTTCTTGAAATTTTCCTTTAGAATTTGCTGGTATAATTCAGAATACATTGTTCCATCAATGATAGTAAACTGTCCTGTCTCAAGTGCAGGAAAACAGGCCCCATGAGCCTACCTCCATGTTTCATAGATGGGTGAAGGTTCTTGCTGGAATGCAGTGATTTCCATTCTCTGAATGCTTCTCATTTAAATCAAAAAGTTCTATTTTGATCTCATCCATCCACAATTTTTTTCCCAATAGGCTTCTGGCTTGTCCATGTGATCTTTAGCAAACCGTAAATGGGCAGCAGTGTTCTCTTTGGAGAGCAGTGACTTTCTCCTTGCAGCCCACACCATTGTTGTTTAGTGTTCTCCTGATGGTGAACTCAGGAACATTAACATTAGCCAATGTGAGAGAGGCCTTTAATTGTTTAGAAGTTACCCTGGGTATCTTTGAGACCTTGTGGAGGTCACACACCTTGCTCTCAGAGTGATCTTTGCTGGTCTTCACTCCTGGAGAGAGTAACAGTGATCTTGAACCCCTGTATTTGTCTGACTGTGAATTGATGGAGTCTAAACTCTTTACAGAGGGTTTTGTAACCTTTTCCAGCTTGATGATCTTCAACTTTTTTTCTGAGGTCCTCAGAAACCACCTTTGTTTGAGCCATGATACACTTCCACAAACATGTTGTAAAGACCAGATTTTGATAGATCTCTGTTCCTTATATAAGACAGGATGTTCACTCAACACCTGATCATCACTGTGAATGAAAACACCTGACTCTAATTTCACCTTCAAACTAACTGCTAATCCCAGAGGTACATATACTTTTGCATTTCACAGATATGTAATATTGGATCATTTTCCTCAAAAAATAAATGACCAAGTATAATATTTTTGACTCATGTGTTTAATTGGGATCTCTTTATCTACTTTTAGGACTTGTGTGAAAATATGATGATGTTTATGGTTATATTTATTAAAAAAATATAGACAAATCTAAAGGGTTCACAAATGTTCAAGCACCACTGTAAACTGTATATTTCTATAGATATTAATTCAATTTTATGATATCTTTTATGAAAACAAAATTCCAGAGTACACATCCTAACAAGAGAATATGCGACTTGGACTTCCAGGTCCTAATTTGTTTACTCTAAAATGTAATGCAGGAGCATTTTTTCATATTTTGATAAATGGATATTGATTTCAGGACTTTTTTTCAGAAAATAAAACAATATTAATATTAAAAAATACATTCATATATTAATTTATTATTAATATAATATATTAATATATTATTGCATTTATTTGATGAAAAACATGGATTTCTTATTTTAGTTTATGCCAGAAAAATTTAAATAAAACAAAAAGCTTCCTTGGCTTCTCCTTTTCAATAAAAAACAAACAAACAAAGCAAACAAACACATGAACAGAAGGTACACAGACCCTTGAGCATTATTCATCCATATCATTTTTATCGATGGCTGCATTCACACTCACCAACATCTTCCTGTGAAAAATGAGAAATTGAGATCACATCGGGCTCAAAACACAAAAATAGAAGAAAGCAAGGGAAGAAAAGATGCTGTGTGTTAAGGCTAGACCATCTGGTGAGATGGAAAATAAAATGAGTCATCATTACCACAACAGAATGGAGGAAAATATTATAATTTCATTCTGCCCAAGCCTGCTCCTGATGGAGTTACTTCAGTTTTGCAGAACCACTTGACTCGCTGGATTTCCAGCAGATGTGTTTTTTCCACTAATGGGAATTTCAGGCATTAGGAATGACCTTGCCTTCCCAGGAGAGGATTTTTAAGAAGCAGGATTTCTTTGTCATCTAGTTAAGCCAAAGGTTATGTGTGTGAGGCTATCCAACTGGCAAGTTCCTTACACCTTTGCCTGTGGGAGTTAAAAAGCTAACTGAGATGTTTTGCTTCTTGAAGATTGTTGATCTAAATGATGGGTTTTCCTTGTGAACTTAAGAACCCATTTCCTGATTATGCTATAAATTTTCAAAGTATTTCTTTTGCAAACATCAAAGCATTGTAATATACAATGACTTTTATTTTTGACATGGATATTTTTGATACATACTAACAATATTTAAGATGCTTAGCACAAGATTAGTAACACTGAATTCTTTGTGACATTTCACCTGAACACTTGTAGGCTGCGGAATTAAAAAGAAATGTTTAGGATTAGCTTGAAATTCTGTGGTTGTCAACCTGGAGGCTGTTTGGGAGAAAAAGGGATGAAACCACCTTCATAGAGTGCAATCCTATAAGAAACTGTAATATGTCAAATTAGAAATGCGCGTTGGTTCGCTTGTATTCAATACTCACCAGGGGTTGTTTGCACAGTTGCCGGCAGGCTCTGAGTGCCATCTTTTTCTGCAACCAGAGAAATGTCATACAAACGCCCAGGCTCCAGGCCATCGATTTGTGCGGAGTCTCTCCCAGGTGGCACCCTCATCTCTTGGCTTTCCTTCCCAGATCCATCTGTCTGATTTGGTGAAATGGAAAGGATGTATCTGTCGATTTCTCCCTGTGCTTCCTCCCATTGGACGATGACGGACGTGGTGCTTGTTTTGACGACTTGAAGATTTTTGGGGCCAGAGATCACTGAAAAAGACATGAATGTCTGTTGAAGGGCTGCTGAAATAGGAAGGGGAGCATGGGATGCTGAACAGGATGCGTTAATCATTTAGCGCTCTCAGGGTTGAAAAGAAGACGTGCACTCCTATTGGACAGTCCCAAATTTTAAATTAATTTACCTAGCTTTAACGATATACCATCTCACCAGACGCTAATGAACACCATGCAGTTATCTAATGAACCAATCATGTTGGGAGCAGCACAGTACATACATTCAGGAGCTGTAAGAGCTTCAGTTAATGTTCACATCAAACATCAGAATGGAGAAAAATAGGATCTCCATGATTTTGATGGTTATGTGGTTGTTGTTGCCAAATGGGCTGGTTTGAGTATTTTAGAAATTGCTGAAATTTTACTTTTACATTTATGGCATTTCCAGGTACCCTTATCCAGAGTGACATTTCACACACAGAATGGTGCAAAAATATCCAGTAAACCACAGTTGGAAACACCTCTTTGATGAAAGAGATCAGTGGAGAATAACCAGGCAGGCTTGAGCTGACAGGGAGGCTATGGTAGCTCAAATAATCACTCTTTATAAATGTGGTGAACAGAAAAGCATCTCAGAATGCACAACATGTTGAAAAGGCCAGATGATGTTTTTTCAGTCTTGAACTGGTGAGCCTGCACCCTCTGTAGAATCAGATTCTTGATCTTGGATGAAAGGAGTGAAATCCAGTGAGGTCATTTGCTGTTGACCAGCACCGTGTCTCATTTCACTATGTGCTGTATCATCTGTGTATGGTTGAAATGACAATTTGAACTTGGACTTTGTTGTAACCCGTCTAGCTAATGTTGACCAACATGTGGTGCATTGTTATATAATATTATATATAGTATATCGTACCTGTCATAAATGATCTTTGTAGGATAGTGACAAGAAACTGAAGTTAAAAGACGCAAATGATTTTTATTTATATAGGCCATGAATGAACCGTTCAGACTCACAGGTTTGGAACGTTGTCGTGCTCTGGGCTCCCATCTTGCCATCCTTCTCCCCAACGATGGTCACGGTGTACCGCTGGCCAGGAGCCAGGCCCACCTGCGTGTAGCTGCTTAATCCACCATTCACTGTGGATGTGACCTTCTGATCACTTTCTTTCTGCAGGGCATAGATTTCAAAAATATTACATTTTAGTAGAGTCCCTCTGGGTGAACCCTTTAAGGTTCTACTCAGAACCTTCCACCAAAGTGTTCCATGTAGAAACTTTTCAGGAAGCTTTAGGAATCCTTAAGTACACCGTTAAAGAACCTTTTCTCTAATTGTTTACCAAATACCAAGACTAAATGTTGAACAGCTGATAGGTTCTTGGCATTAAGAAGAAAATAATGAGCAATAATTTGGCATTTTACACAACCTACCTAGTTAATATTTACCCTCTTAGACAATGAGCCTCTCCAGGGCAGGGGTCTTCAGTCTTATCCTGATTTCACTTGTTTAATCAGTTCATCTTAGTCTCCAAACAAATAGCAAGTGTGCTTCCAGTTTGGTCTTTTGTGGATAAGACTAAAGACCCCTTCTTTAGGGGAACTCTTAAAGGTTCTAGGTAGGCTACTAAAGCATTTCCCAATTTGAAGGGCTCCAAGTTGGAAGTTAAGAATCCTTATTTATCTAATGAAGCCTTGGAGAACCATTAAATAACTTGATTCCACAATAATGGTGCCATTTAGCACTCCTAACTCTTAAAAATTCATATATATGCATATAACCATTTAAAATTTTTTTATTATCATCTCATTTTTACAAGGTTACTTTGCTGCATTTTGCACTAATCAGTAACAGACTTGAGTTAGCATGCAATTAGCAAATACACAAAATATGTGGATAACTAGCATGCCAGTACTTTCTAACTGTTTGTTTAAGATGTTATTTGTTTAAATGAATAAATTACTTTCAGTCTTTGTGCAGTAGTGTTTTACTTTCACAGTGACCTCATCAGTCAATATCACAATATCATAGAAATAAAAGCTAAAGAACAAATAATGAGAGGATTTTCTTTCTTCTTTATATGATCTTTAGGAAATTTAAATGATGTAACGTCCTGTGTAACGTGAGACTTGTGGAATATGCCAGATATTTTATGGGGTGAACGTGTTCAGGTTGAGTGAATGAGGTTCGATGTTTCAAGCATGAAATTCACATATTATTGCACTTACAAGACTTTTGATGTAGGTTAATGTTTATATTTGAAGATGAATTGACTGGGAGGGGCAAAAATAGCATTATATTAATGATTGTAGTGATTTATCTGGAATACACACTGAGGCTGTTGTTGAAAATGGCTTTTACCCTCACTTTAGATCATTTTGAATGTGATATCGGTGCAACAAAAATTTTTTTATTGTGAAACTGATTTTTTAAAATCTCAAAACTATAACTCAAAATTTCAAGTTAGATATTTTAAAAGGCAAATCATACCCAAGTTTAAAACAAACAAACAAAAAAATGCATATAAATAAAGCTATATAAATACACCTATTTTAATATAAAATAAAATATTGAATGTGATGTGTTGATATTAATATGTGATAGACAGCGTGTACCTGGATGTGATGAGATGATACAGCCACCAGGTGGCGTCTTGATTCAGTTCTGTGAAATTCTGATTTACTGCAATATTTGTTTTGCATCAGAAGCATCATTTCTGAACCATAGGAGGATTCACGCTATCACATCTAACAACTATGCACCTCCAGACTCGCACCACATGGAGCCTGTTTGTGATTGAAACATTGGAAAGGATGCGGTTTTCATCCCATGTGGTCAAGTGTTTCCCTAATTAGCTGTCTAAGAGGATTTAGTGAGTCCAGAAGATATACAACAGCAATTCTTTTAGGAAAACTGGATTACTGGAAACGTGTGAATGATGTTAAATTATCACAACCTCGCTGTAGTGATGCACGGAGAGAAAGATATCAGTCTGTCTTTATTACATTTGTGCATCGGAAAGCTTGATTTCCAGCACTTTTAAAAGCTATAAATTAGCTCTCCAATCTGGCATCATTCTCCAGCGCTGGTTCTGGTTTTGAAATAAATGCAAGCGGACCCAGCTGTTCACCTCGAGGCACTCAAATCTCGGAACAGATCCCTGGACCACACGCTTCCTCACTGTTTATCAGCAAATATAAATGAAGAATCTTTCAATCGATCTTTTTCTGCTCCCTCTTTGAGTCTGTCCCTCTGTCTCCCTCTCTTCCGTCCGTATGTCGCAGCTGTTGGCCTATGATGTCATTTCTCTGGCTGAGCTGATGTTTCTGACGATGTTTACTCCTCCCTTAGCAACAAGCGTCCTACATCTGTATCTGTTCCTGCATTAAACACTTGTGGATTTCTCTCTCTCTCTCTCTCGCTCGCTCTCTCTCTCTCTGCCTTGTTTGCTGTAAACTCTTTCTCACACCCACCCATGTCACGTTTTGGGTGGAGGGAAAAATGTGCTCTTTCTGATTTTGGTGACTCCGTCCTCTTGCTGAATGTCTCTGCTGTGAGTGTCTTGCCGATGTGATTCCCAAACTTCCCTACAGTGCCGTAAATTCTCTTTTTCTTTCTCTTTCTGCTTCCTTCCTCCTAAATCTATTCCTCAGCTGCACCGAGGTCTCGTCCAGGCCTGATATCCTCACCAACAGCCTTTTAATTACTGTAGCTTTGCATACCATATTACCATATCTGTGCATAAAGATGCAGATTTAAATGCTTTTTTATTTATTAATGCACCGTTAGATTTTATTCTTCTAAATGATCCACAATCCACGCATTGCAATGCGACCTGCTCAGTAGTCGAACAGCGGCACTCTGACAATCCTGGAACTTCTCATAACCGTCTGCGCAGCATTATTCATTGCCCCAGCAAGTAAACGACAGTCCAGTGACACACACTTTACTTCAAATTTGGAAGTCATAATGATCTTTTTTATTAAAAGGGCCATGATGCACTTTGGGTTTTATTAAGGGTTGAGGTAATCTCTCAGTGAGGATTAAATTACACACGTCAGTGTTCAGACCATTCCATTTCTGCTAATAGATCCCCCTAAATCCTACACACTGCCCCTTTAAATTCAGTAAATCACAGACTTCATTTAGCCAAATATTACATTTAGGTGCAATGTCATGCTCAGGAGGTGAAACTCTCCATTACACAGACAAAAAACTAAGACAATGCAGATAATTATAATGGCAAATGTCTGCATTATAATGAATCAAACTAAAAATCACATCAAAATGCTAAAATGATTGATGCTCATCAAACCTTTGCATGTTTTAGGCATAAAATGATTACTGTTATTACAAAAAATGCTATCAGTTTCAAGCGACTGATAATTAAAATGAGCTCCGTTTGTTTATTGGAATGATTTATAAACACACATCCGCTGTGTAGCACTAAGAGACCGGACTGAAATCCTTTCTTCAAAAAATACACGTTTGACAAATATCACTTCAACCATATGCGCTTCTCTCTGTTTGATACGACTGATTTATTATTAGTTCTACCATTAAACTAAACTAAACTAACATCTATGCACGCTTTTATAATATAATACGTGTAAATAACTCTCATGTACGTGCTGTTTTCAAATATGGCGTCATTCCATGAAAACAGAGACCTCTTAGTACTAAAAGTACAACTACAGGGTCAGAGTTAGTTAAACTAGAGAATAAATATGGAAATATAACTGACAAATCATACCATCATCAATCAAACCTTACAATATATTTCAATGAGATTTTTAAATACAATTATACATTTTCTTCCAATATGATGGTCATATAAACTTGACATGTAATGATGAATGAATATGATGTAATGTTTGAACTCTGATTATGGGCCTACGTCTTAACCCCTTCCCCAGGTCCCCCAGGTCCCCCAGGTCCCCCAGGTCCCGCATGTCCCCCAGGTCCCCCAGGTCCCGCATGTTCCCCAGGTCCCCCAGGTCCCGCATGTCCCCCAGGTCCCCCAGGTCCCGCATGTCCCCCAGGTCCCCCAGGTCCCGCATGTTCCCCAGGTCCCGCATGTCCCCCAGGTCCCCCAGGTCCCCCTCTGGCTTAGTGTCCATGCTACACACTTCTCCACACTCACAGCCTGCAGTCCTGTAGAATTGGCTGGCAGTTGGAAAAAATGGTATAGACGTGTGTCTTGCACCAGATACGTCATACCTCATGGAGATAACAACTTCACCATGCGGAGTCGCATTACTATTCCTGCCTTGCGTTGGCTCGTCTGATTTACACATTACATGGACTGAAGATTGAGAACACATGCTGGTGGAATGACGGATTAGCTGAAACTGCCTCATAACACAGCGGCTTAGTTAAAGACGTCTGTCTAGATAATAGCGCACCAGACTGTCAAATATAATCAACCTACATTTTTAAGATCAGTCTTTCTACATTACGTTTGTGAGCTGATTAAGTATTATTAATCAGAAGTGCAACACGTGCCATACACCAGACCATATTGTTCCTATTGAACAAAATGATGAACTGTGCTCTTATTTAATGAAGTATTGCCTTGGGGATGAGAACATACTATGGCAGTTACGCTCCGAACAACAGGCTCATAATTAACTGCATTTTTTATTTCAGTGTGCTTGAAAGGAGTTATAATTAACAGTGCATTCAGTTTATCACAGTTCGGTTCTGGATGAAACAGATGTCATCATTTTCTCAAGAAAAAAAATAACTTTAATACCCTGTTATTGAGTTGCAGATCATGGACTGATCCTAAACTTTCCCATGTTTCAACCAGACAAGGCGCGTGTTATATGCAAGCAAAATCTCCTGCATTCAAAAAGTCAAGGATTTAGCGATTTTTAAGAATGAATTAAAATAGATATATAGAATTAGAAAGAGATTTAGAAGGGTTCTTAGGTTGAGAGATCCCATGCAGAACAACGTATCAAAGTATTTCCCTGTCAGACTAAAGCCGACCTGACAGCGGTGGCACGCAGAGACCCGCATTGATGCGTGCCACAGAGGGAACTACTCGTGAAGTGTGACTGGAACTTCGTGACACTTTCTTCCCTCCTCCTCCTCTAATTTCTGCTGATGGTCAACAATAATAATGCCCGCAGCCGCCACATATAAACACTTTTGCATTTGTTCTGAATCTTGTGAATGCAACATGTCTCTTCTATCACTAAACACTGAGTGTGTGAAGCTTTTTGAACCATGCCTTTATATTGACTATCCTGACATTTGACTGCCACAGCGTTCCAGCGTGAGCTGTCGCACCCCAAATTCCTGCATGATGACATCACGCATGCGTAACTATAGTGTCAGTGAGTGATCATTCATGAGTGAGTGCACAGGCGTGCCCAGCATGACATCATCACAACTCATCCAAAAATACTGCATGCACATATATATATATATGTGTGTGTGTGTGTGTGAAGTACATCCACTAAGGTTTCTTTGGTTCTCCCTTTAGGTTAAGATCTCTCTTCAAGTTAAATAAAAAGATTTTAAGTGAGTAATTTACACATGTTTATTATTTTTATTTCTGACTTATTGTGTTTTATCAATAAATGTTCGTGAGATTTTTATCCACAAGACCATATTGGTTGTCTTTAGTGCTGCTCTGCTCGTTAGTTGAAAGACCATGTTGACATGTAGACCAATTTACCCAGAAGGCATTGCATTCTTACAAGGCATACTCTGGTAATGCTAACAAAAGCAGCTCATTATTTTCACAGTGTATTTTAGAGCGGTTCCTACAGCTGATTATGTAAAGGTTCAGCTCATAAAACATTGGCTTCTTAAAAAGAGAATCAGCCCAGCACTGGTTCCAGCACCAGCACTGGCTCCATGTCAGTGGAAAGGGCTAATCATGTCCACAGCGCTTTCCTGACAACGGCTATTTGGGGACTGCTCACTCTGGCATCCTTCTGCTTCTCATTTCCTCCCTTCACCTCTTTTCTTGTACAACAAATGCACATTTCCATAACAGTTTGTGTGCATGGTGGTGTGATCTGTGTAGATTATGCGCCAAACAGATGTTGTGGGAGGTCGGAGTGTTTAGCATTACTGCGGTACTCCTGACACAGGACTGACATCTAGACCGTCTCTTGGGGTCTGGACTGGATTTATCTGTCTTGATAGCGGTGTTGGAGCAAATTCTAAGAACTCTCCATCAGTGTTAATGCGACATGATCCATGCTCAGCATGCTAATAAATTCTGTATTTATTCCCCTTCATCACCAAATGTCACCCTGAATGGAGGCTCTGGGAGTGCTTTCTGTCTCTGTGAGTTATAGCGTTCTGCGCGGGTAAATAAAAAGTGAAAGGCTAAGCTGTGTCGGCTCCAAACCAAATGAGGATGGGCTCATGGTTGGAATAAACGCTGCTGTGATTACATACTTCACTCACACAGACTGGCATTGGTGGTCTGGAAGCACTAAATCAACTTCCCTGCTTGCTCTGATATGAAAAAGATGAGAGTTTTTTCCACTGCTGCATTCTTCCTTTGCGAGCAAGTAAAAATCTGCTCTTTTTCCCCTTCAGTCCAGCCTAGAACTCTACTCTAGAATATTGCACTTTCCTCAACTCGCAGCTTTCCGGCGTTTTTAAATGTATGACTTAATATTTTCGTGATTAAGCTCTCTTTGTGCACTTCCTATTAGTCGTATACCACAGCGCTGCTGAATTCTGGATTCTCTTTGGTCATATATTACATTAATTTGCTCGTTCTAACAAGTCTAACTAATGATACACGGGACGTTTATGACCGATGCGCCACAGAAACAGATTTTGTTGAAGTTTTCTGTTAGAAGGTGTTTATTTGACATTTAGGGAACGTGTCTCCGGTGTCAGAGCTTTGTAACAGAGACAGCTTTAATTTAATGATCTAAGTGTGCGGTCTGAAGCACACGGCCCGTTCCCTTTAAGAGCCAGCTGCGCTTGTTCCTTTCTGGATCGCTATTACAATGGCGGGTTTGCCAGATTCAAAACAAAACACTTGTTATGTCACTTGTTATAGGAAAATAATCAACTTCAGGGTTACCATGACAGCACCTCATCACTCGGTATTTTACAATAACAACACACTGTGTTTATTACTTCCTTAAGATATTTATGAGCTCTGTGTATTTAATAACACTTTATTTTAATAATCTAAAGTGCAAACCGTTTACACACTGTCATGAGCTGATTCTCAGTAACATGTGAAATAATGTTTACCTGATAGGACTAAAGATGATTTGATAGTCTATCTACTGAATAGCAAGAGCTGTAAACCAGAACATTAAATCAAATCAAAGGAAAAAGCACAAATTAATAACAGCAGGAGTGTCCTGTATTAACCTGCCTGATAAAGGCCCTCACCAAGCCTGCCAAATGAATGTAATATCTGTGTTTTAAATTACAGTCATCTTGTGGACCATGATTAAACTGCTGGGCCTCAAAATAGAGCAATAAACTCAGGGTTGTAAACTCACGAGATGTCATTATGCATTAGCTGCTAAAAGTTAACATATAATCCCAGTTAAGTCCATTTCAGTTTCAGGATGTAACGCTACAAGATGAAAAACAAAGTTTATGGGGGTAAATACTTATGCAACACGCTGTATGGTAAAACAATAATGTGGAAAATCAGTGTTTTTGGTAATGATTTGCAGTTTGTTTTTATCATCACATATTATTATTATACTTTCCTTTGAGCGTAAATGGTCCTACATAAATGTATACATTTTTGATTATTGTTGTTGTTGTTGCTGTTGTAATATAAAACCTGTAATCCAGCTGTTCTCAATCTGATGTTTTCAATGAACCAAAAAACCCCTTTAGACTGAGTCTGCGACTGTTCCGCTCATAAATCTGCACATCACACCGACGGGAATTCCTTCTTCCATTTTGATCCGTGCCAACTCAGAAGTGTGTTGTAAAAATGGTGCCGTGACCCTGAGACGCCCCCTGCTGGGATTCCATCTGTGCAGCAGCACTTTATACACTCCGAAAACAAGGCAATGGGGAATGAAGTGGAAATGTGTGGTGAAAGAGTTCGCAGAATTCACACTCTGTCATGTGTAATGAAATCACTCGGAAACATTTAAGCACATGAACAAGAGAGGAGCTCCCAAGCGTGTGTTTAGAAAGACATACATTCCAGTATTGTTTCTTAAAAATTTTTGTTGACTTTCCTTTTGGTTAAATTCCTTAAGCGCTGTTATAATTCTTTATTAACTCAAGTCAAGTGCTTTAGATAAGGGAACAGGGTGATAGCACTTGACTTCATTAGCTCACCCAGCAGACACTGCTTCACACTAGTGCTAAATTCTTTACAAAACAGCAGATGATCCATCCATCCATTATCCATACTGCTAATCTTTCAGGGTCGCAGGGAAGCTGGAGCCAATCCCAGTTGATTTCGGGCGAGAGGCGGGCTACACCCTGGGCAGGCTGCCGATCTGTCACAGGACTATGGCAGACGCTGATATTTATAAATGTAAACTGAAGATATTTTGTGCTAGTTTATAGAGAGCTTAAGGGATACTGAGTGTGTAAATCTCTGCTATATCGTTCTTGCAAATGAGATTGAATACTATATGTTGAATGCATCCTGCTAAAATACTCTTTGCACTTACCTAATTATATCTAGAAAAGTGAACAGTGTGCTCTGATTAGATGAGAGCTGTAAGTTGCCAACATTTATTTAAAACATATTAAGCTAGTTTTGGAACAAGCTTGTGGGTGGGAAAAGGAATGTACTGTATGCAGGTGGATTTTTTGTAGCTACTTTAAAGATCTTTTTTAAAGTAAATAAATCAATTTCTGCAAATGGAAAGTGTAAGTCCAGAAACTATATCTACAGTGAACACGGTCCTATGCTTTGTAGTGGGAAGTATACAGTATAGGCATTGCAATGATTGGGAATGTTCAGAAATAAGTTGCCTATCTACGTCGTCATGCTAGAGAGAGATTACTCATTCCATGTGTTTTTTCTGCTATACTGTCTGAACGTTATGTAAAAAGGTCAAAATATAGAAGAATATAGGAGAATGCTGTAACAACTGGTAACCATGGTGACCTATCAACATTTTGTGACATTTTCCATGCATCTCTAATGTCTATTTGTCAGCCTTTTGGGCTATATTCAAGTGTTTTTGTACACGATTTGAGATGACCTGGCAACCCTGGCATGCCCTGGAAACTCTGGATCAGTATCACTCTTCAAATAACAGATTCTTGAGTAATATAGATCAACTCAGGATGTTTTTATAACTGATAAAAATCTGCAGTGAGCACATTGAAATCATGCAAGGTGCAGCACATTGCATGTGGTTCACATCAGTGGTTTCCTGAATGAAAGGTCATGTGACAGGAAGTGGTTTGTGGTAAACCAGAAATATGTGAGTCAATGCTGGGAAGCGAGTAAGAGAAGGAGCCAGTTGGTTCAACACACTTGCAACACAGCTGTAAAGTAGACACTCTGAAATGTTGCTGTGCGTCTGCGTATACTGATTATTAAGCCGGACAACAAAATGCCATAATTGGACTGGAAAGATTGAAGTACATTCACTATATCCTATGTCACAGCTCTTTTGTCCATGCACAACTTTCACAGCCCCCAGACAACCATGATATTATAAAAACTAGTGGATGGAAAGGACATATATAAGTGAGTTTGAGATGGTCACATGCTAAGGTTGAAAGCTTATGTTAGTACACACGTGTTAATTACCTCACTGGTGAAGGTGATACGGTAAGTGGTGTACTGCACTACAGTAGGAGAAGTCCAAAAGAGTGTAACTGAAGATTCAGTGATGTTCCTGGCACTGAGGTGAGACACAGCAATCAGGGCTGGTAGGAAAGTGAGATAGAAAAAGAGAGAATAGAACAGTACATCAAAGGTGTCAATCTGTAGCTATTATACCATAATTTTTGTTATTACATATTTTCAAATGACCCTGAAATCAGACACTTTGGTTATGCTGGACTATTTCGGGGCCTTTTGTGTTTAATTGCCTGCAGGAACATCTGCTCCTCGACATTGTTTAGTGAATTTAGTGCTATTTACGCCAGTGTAACATACAACACCAGACCCACCCTTCTGGCCTTGGCGTATATCTTCTCTGCAGTAACAACCTCCAGGTTTGTCTCTGTCCATGGCAGATTATCTACTTAGCTGAACCTCTGCCTCTGGTTATGCTTCTGTCCTTGGTCCTGACTCTACTCCTGCACTTGGCTTTATTCTGTATTCTGCTATATCTTCCTTAGACATACTTATAGATCCTTTCCAATGTCATATCTTCGACTTCGGTCCAGTCTCAGCCCCTGACCCAAAATTGGCTTAAAATCCTGTCATTTGGTCTTCTCCAACATTACTCTCAGGTCCTGACGTTTCTCCAGCAAAAGGTGCAACCATTATTCCTTCTCCTGCGTAAAATGTTGTCTCTGTTCTTTCCCTAGAATCAAGCTCAAGCTCAAGTTCTTTTCTGTCCATAGAATATATAATCAGACTGAGACTGTTCTTTGTTCATAGGATAAAATTCAGATTCTACTTTGACATTAAGATCATACTCTACTCCTTAGCCTACATAAAGCACATACCCCATTCCACTGAACACCATTTATTTACCCCTATTATGCTATAATGTTGTCTTGTGGGAATGTGAGCAAACGGTAAAGCCAAAATGTTAATCTACTCTCTAGTGACCTAGTATTAACGCTGATTTTTTGCCACTGCTCAAGTGGGAATTGGAAAGTTTTGTGAATGGTTCTAACATTGCGATGGAACTTTCTCACCAATTGCTAATAAGGGCTCTATTTCACTCTCACACACACACACACACGTACACACACACACGTACACACACACACACACACACACACACAATACTCTGAGTGTCTATACACAACCTGGTAGTAGCAAAGGGTATATGCACATGCTTAGAAGAGACGTAAAGAAGAGAAGTCTTTTTATGACCCCTGTAGCTAAAGTGACTGAGGGCAATTTCAAAACATCAAGGAAAGAAAATATTTGCAGATATAGCTGGAAAATGGAACGACGCAGAAAACCAGAACCATTCAATTATTCACCTCATGAATTATTTGTGAATTACACATGATATCTGGGCTATTTTAAACTTCTCATGGAGGTTCATGCTCTGTAGCATACTGTTAAATACAGGTTGTAATATGCTACACGCATTACTTTAATATTATGGAAGACCGAGTGGGAATGAACATTATCCATCCTGTATTGTTTTTAACTGATACATTAAAGTTTTTCATACATGAAAGGGGCTTCAGTCTCTTCTCTTTCCCCAATATAAAGTTACTCATACTCTACTCCATAGTCAACCAGGAGGGCTGCCTGTTGCAGTTGCTGTAATTCTTTTCAGTTTCACTTTTCACACTCTCCTATCATGTTCTTTTAGCTTAGCTGAGTAACTAATTAGGTTTCTAAGTCATACCCTTCTGTAACCATGTGGTTTAGAGTTTTTATTACTTCTCTGGTGGTTGAAGTACTTTTTTCTCCCTTGAGTGTCATACTGATGGTGCACAACAGCTCCACGGCTCCATTGCTATTTCTTATAGCAGGGATCAGCTGATGGCGCTCCGATCGGCCAGCATAGCTGATGAAACTCTTCAAATCACCAAAGAGATAAAGAGAAAGTTTTGGGGATGACCACATGTTTCTATTGACAGCTTTCAGACTTTCTGAGCTGACAGAGACTGTTCTGAGAGTGGTAAACGTAAAGTTTCTAGTTAAAAACAGATTTTGCAATCCTCATCACATTATGATTAAGGAACATATTTGTTGCCCGGACATTGGACTTTTAGCCATAGGACTCTGGTCATATTATTTGCCCAGGGAAATTTCATGTGCCATTGTGGTAGCTGTGTACATCCCCACCTCTGCCAACTCAACGTCGGTTTATAATGTCATTCACACCATCATAGCTTGACTGCAGACTCAACACCCAAGTGACTTCATTGCAATCTCGGGTGACTTCAATCATGTCACTGTGGCAACAACCCTGCCTAATTTCACCCAATATGTGAGCTGTCCAATAAGAGAGGAGAGAACCCTGGACTTGTATACTAATGTGAAGGACGCATACATCTCTTCTCACCTCTTCCCTTGGGGAGATTGGCTCACAACCTGGTGCACCTCAAACCATACTGTGTGTCACTGGTGAAAAGGCAACTTGTGACCACAAGGACAGTGAGGAGATTGTCAGAAGAGGCTTATGAAACACTTCAGGGTTGTTTTGAGTTGACAGACTGGCAGGCACTCTGTAAGATGCAAGGAGAGGACGTTGAGAGACTTACGGAGTATGTCACTGACTGCATTAACTTCTCTGTGGACTCCACTGTCTCAGTAAAGACTGTACATTGCTATTCGCATAACAATGAAAAGAGACTTAAAAGTAAAGATCAAGGAGGCTAAAGAGAAGTACAGGAGGATGGTGAAGTGGAAACTCCATCAGAACAACATGAGAGAGGTCTGGAGTGGCATGAGGACTATCACTGGTTTCAGGCCATCTGGCAACAGTGGAGTTGAAGGCAGCTTAGACTTGGCTAATAAACTTAACCTGTTCTTCAATAGATTTGACTTGATGGCTCCTGCTCATCCCTTCCTTGATTCATCTGTTGTCGGCCTCCAACCATCACCTAATCCAATGAGCCCCCCCAACCCCCATTGAGGGTATTACTCACACCTCATCTGGTTCCCAGATTAAATACCCACTCAATTCTGATGGTCCCACTTTTTAGTTAACACTAAATTGTGTTTTACAAAGGACAGTTTAATATGACATCTGATGAGACCCCACCCAAGTAAGTCTGTGGGCCCAGATGGCATCAGCCCTTGGGTGCTCAATGCCTATGCTCACCAGATATGTGGAGTGCTTCTCCATATCTTCAGCATGAGCCTGCGTAGTTAGAGGGTTCCTGTGATGCGGAAGATGTTCTGCTTCATTCCTTTGCAAAAGACACTGTGCCCCAGTGACCTTAAGGACTATAGACCAGTGGCACTGACTACATCACGAAGACCCTGGAGAGACTTGTACTAGAGCAGCTCCGCATCAGGGTCCAACCATTCTTGGACACACTCCAGTTAGCTGCTAAACTGATTCTATATGCACCTGGACAAGTTTGAAAGCACTTTGAGGGTCATGTTTTTTTTACTTCAGTGATTTCAATACCATCTAGCCAGCCCTACTGGATGAGAAGCTGACAGCGATACAAGTCTATGTCCCCTTCAGGTCCTGGATTGTCACCTACCTGACTGGCAGACCACAGAATGTGTGTGCACTGCAAGTCTAACAATGATAAATAAAACTGGGGTCCATAGGGGACTGTCCTGTCTCCCTCCCTGTCCTCAACTTTTACACCACAGACTACAACACAGAGTCCTGCCATCTTTGCATATTCTCCCCTTGCTTGGTTAGGTTTCCTCTGGGCACTCTGGTTTCCTCACTCAGTCCATAGGCATACAGATTAAGGCCAACTGGCTACACTAAATTGCTCATAGGTGTGAATGAGAGTGTGAATTGTTGTTTGTCTCTGTGTTAGCCCTGCCAGGGTGCACCCTGTCTCTCACCCAAAGTCAGCTCGGTTGGCTCCAGCTTCCCCACGGTAAGCTGTACAGATAAAAGGTGGATGTATGGATATTTGTCTATTTACCAGGTTTTATACTTTTGTTACCAGTAGTTCATAGTTACAGTTTCCTGGTTCTAGAATTTCTCTACTTCTGGTTCCCAAGTACTGACTATTTATCAATTTCAACCTTGCCTGTATTATATAATTACAAAACAATTGACTCAACGGAACATAACTGGTTAAATGTAATGGTGGCAGATAAATCAATTTACCTGTTGCGCAGTCAGGTCCTGTAAATCCGTGCTTACACTCACTGCAGTCTGGTTCAGCAAAACCGGGATTACACACACACTTGCCATTTACACATCTTCCTTGGTTGTTGCATTTGTTTGGGCATTGCTTTGTTGAGCAGTCTGGTCCGGTGAAGCCAACTTTGCACACACATTGTCCATTTTCACATCTGCCTTTGTTGCTGCAGTTGTTGGGGCAGGACCTTTCAGAACAATTTGGTCCTGTGAATCCTTCATTACACGCACACTTCCCATTCACACATCTTCCCTTGTTGTTGCAATTTCTGGGGCAGGACCGTTCAGAGCAGTCTTGACTTGTGAATCCGGAATCACACACACACTTCCCATTCACACATCTTCCCTTGTTGTTGCAATTTCCAGGGCAGGACCGTTCTGAACAGTCTGGACCTGTGAATCCTTCATCACACACACACTTCCCATTCTCACACCTGCCATTGTGGTTGCAATCTTCAGGGCAGGACCTTTCAGAGCAGTCTGGGCCAGTGAATCCAGTATTGCACACACACTTTCCATCCACACACCTGCCATTATTGTTGCAATTTCCAGGGCAGGACCTTTCAGAACAATCTGGGCCTGTGAATCCGGTATCACACACACACTTCCCATTCATACATCTTCCTTTGTTGCTGCATTGTCCGGGGCAGGACCGTTCAGAGCAGTCTGGACCTGTGAATCCTTCATCACACACACACTTCCCATTCTCACACCTGCCATTGTGGTTGCAATCTTCAGTGCAGGACCTTTCAGAGCAGTCTAGGCCAGTGAATCCAGTATTGCACACACATTTTCCATCCACACACCTGCCATTATTGTTGCAATTTCCAGGGCAGGACCTTTCAGAACAATCTGGGCCTGTGAATCC
>JAQQZR010000012.1:450489-460927 GCA_030068235.1 Notoglanidium macrostoma
CACAGACACACAGACACACACACACACACACACACACACACACACACACACACACACACACACACACACACACACACTCCCCTGGGGGCTGTAGATCTCTGCATCCATATACTGAACACACAGGTTAATAACACACACCCACCCACACACACACACATGCAGACAGAGAGAGAGAGAGAGAGAGAGAGAGAGAGGGAGAGAGAGAGAGAGAGAGGGAGAGAGAGAGAGAGGGAGAATGGATAAAAATGTAAAGTATGGAATGATTGAGTGAGATAGATAAATAAAGAGAGAGAAGAGTAAAATGAAAAAATCATACTGTGTGTTTTAGATTATAAAGAGAGAGCGAGCGTCACGTCACACACAACCCCCGGATTTGTGTATCTTATTACAAGACTGCAATACTAAAGCATTAGACACTAAACACTAGTGATCACACAAATAATCACACAGCCACTAAATCACACAAGCACGTAATCAGTCACAATCTCACAATCAACCACGCAAATAATCACACAACAAAAAATGCACTATAATATAATCAATCACACAATCATACAATAAATCACTATAAATCACACAACCCTACACTCACAATCTTACAATCAATCACACAATTAATCACTCGGTCACTCAATATCACAGTCATACAATTCCCACAATTACATAAAAAAATCACACAATCACAGTCTTTTAATCACACAGTAAACTATACAATCACACACAGTAATACAATCACATTCACTAAATAAACTGACTCACATCACACATTCACACATTCACACAATCACACAGATTACAATATCAGTTATACAAGCAGGCAATCAGTGAGCAGCCTGTAACTGCCTGTAACTCAGCACGCAGAATCTGTTGTGTGCTTTATAAACACACGTGTGCTGATGGAGCTGTTCTCTGTCTAAGCTCCTTTATTATTTCACTTTCACAATGAATAACATATTCTCATTTAAATAAACAGGTATGACAGTGTTATAGCGCCTCCCACAGGACAGTTATAATGTTACCAGTTCGAACACATGCTGCGTCTGCCATTTAAATTCATTTACATCCTGTGTTTATTTCTTTATTCTCATGCTCTCAGTTTGCGCAGCTTGATGCAGGGATGTGTTCCAGATTCAGAAGTCATTATTAAACCGTGAGGCAGAAAACAACAGAAATGTATTCATTAATAATCCATTACCAATCAATTAATCAATCAATTAATTTAATTTATTCCTAATTCAATAACAATAATAAGTACTGATGATATAATGACGCAGCTTTACATAGGAAAATATAAGTTAACTTCAAAACTATGTATGTATATATACTATATATAAAACAGCACACTGAACCTGTTCCACTACATGAATTATGGCAAAAAGAAATCACATCAATAAAACAAGGGGTTTTTCCTTGAAATTGCAAATAAAATGAATGATTCCTTTAATGAGAAACAACATTTCTAAACATCAAATCATTTCACCCGCTCAATATTTAACAGTGTTTTAAATAAGAAAAGACCCCTGCCTGATGTACAGAGATACTATATGTAAATAAGTAATAGATTACATGTAGAGATTAATGGAAAGGCTAAATCATCTAAATAAACAAATAAAGTGATAAATGATAATAGTTCATTACGTCACGACAAAAACCACGATCACTGGGGATGATTTATAAACATTTTATATGTAAAATGTATTATTTCAGAACTCTTTGAGCCAACTGATTTATTTGTTTCTTAATTGATTTACTTATTTATTTGTATATTTACTCTCTTGTTGTGTCAGTTTGTGCTTTATGAGCTGCAGTTTGTATAACTCTGTATAACGCTGTCAGTTAGACACTCACTGCTTAGCGATGTTAACCCTTAACAAAGTAACACCCAAAAAGTAAAGACCCCGAACACGACTTCACTGATCATCTACATCTGGAGTAACGAGGATGCTGCAGAGCTCTCGTTACTGGCAGAACTTTAATGCAGTGCAGAAAATCCAGTTATAAACAGAACAGTTATATACAGAATAAATGAGAGCGAAGAGCTGAGGATTTCAGGTGCAGGACGCAACACAACACCTCCCTCTTCTCTTCCATATCACTCCTTTATTATTAATGCCCAATACATAATCACCTCGCAGCCATGCAGGCTGCAGGTCGCTATGGAAACAACAGACAGCTTTTAGAATGTTATGGGATTTCCAGACTTACCTGAGAAGAGAGGGATGCTCTTAGTCTGTCCCTCCACCACCTCTCTCTCTCTTCCTCTGTCCAGTCTCAGAGAGGACTGATAGACTGAGAAGAGTGAGAGGAGGGAAGGAGAGAGAGAGAGAGAAAGAGAGAGAGGAGGGAAGCTGTAAAGTTTTCTCATACTTGAAGAATTTGTCCTCCCCCTGTCTCTCTCTCTCTCTCTCTCTCTGTGATGTAACTCCGTGAGGTTTCTCAGGTCCCCACTGGGCGTAGGTTTCCGACTGAAAACATCTGATATTTTTTCATGTTTTGAAAAAGTGACTGAGCGAAATAAATCTCCATTCATACACATTGTCTCCATAAATACCCCCTTTCACACGCTCTCAAGGCTCGGAAATGATGCACTTTCATGTGAATTCCAGCTTCACACCCAGTTCAGTACCGAGTGCAGAACGGCCAGTGCACTGAAGAAATCCCACAATGCACCATGAGAGTCTAGGGTCCAAATACAAAATGCATTGTCTGAGACTGGTGATGCTAGATACACGGTACTGTGCAGAAGTTTAGGCACCCCAAATTTTGTTATAGATATTTATTTCACAAAAACCTTTCAGATTTTGCAAACAGCACTTTTCCAAAAATAATTATGTATTTGAAAAATGTTTGTATGTCAGTAAAGAAAGCAGTAATGAAGCGAGTGTGACAGTCAACGTCTCCAGACGAGCCGTGTCAGGCCTTCTCCAAGATGCTCAGTAACACTTACAGCTCACTGGAAGCAAAGGGGCGTCACACTGAATATTAAAAAAAAATTTTTTTTAACTTTGTTACTGTTTATCTCACATTGTAGTATTTTTCTTTTAAGCAGAAAGATTTAATTTCGGTATTTTTCAAAGCCGTCTTTACTTGACAGCATTTCTCTGCACGTGCCTAAGACTTTTCAAAGCAGCTCCACTGAGTTGTAAGTATTTGTCAAGTCAGGTTTATTTGTGTAGCACATTTCATATGAGGAGCGCAAAGAAGCACGACGAACAAGTCATGACAGGCTTAAGATTAAAAACATTAAAAGAGGGCAATAAAAATATCCATCCATCCATGCATGATCTATAGCGCTTTATCCGTCTGGGTGGCGGGGAAGCTGGGCAGGGTACACCCTGGGCAGGTCGCCAGTCCATCACAGGGAAAAAATATGCATACATCTAAAAATCAACAAGAAAGTAATTAAAACCTATAATAAATAAATTAATGAACTAAAACAAGATACAATAATAAAACAAGATAAGACCAAATGGGGGTATGGCAGTAAAACAAACAAAAAAAATCTTAAGAGAAAAGATATGTCTTTAGTCTGTTCTTAAAAGAATGTATTGTTAGAGCAGACCTTATTTGGTGTGGTAAAGAATTCCAAAATCTGGGAGCATAATGACTGAAGGCACCTTGAGCTGCTTTAGGGTTAACTCTGTGATGAGAGCGTCACCTGATGACCTGATGGTGTAATCGGTGAGCGTGTCATCAATATAGGAAGGAGCCATTCACTGATTTATATACAATAAGAAGTATTTTTAAATTAATTTTACTCCATTTGACAGGAAGCCAATGGAGAGAGATGAAAATAGTAGTTATGTGTTCAAATCTTTAGCTTTTAGTTAATACCCCTGCAGCAGCATTCTGGATAAGCTGAAGTTTATTTAACATCTGATTTGTCAGTCCAGCAAAAAGTGCATTACAATAATCAAGTCTGCTGGAAATAAAAGCATGAACTAGCTGTTCGGAATCTGATTGAGATAATAAACTTAGGATATATTTCTAAGAGGATAAAAAGCAGTTTTAGAGATGCTAGCTACATGCTTCTCGAAGATAAGATTGGCATCAAAAAATCTATGCCATGCTCACAGTTAAAGTTCAAAATCACTTTTTTTTCAGCAATGGTGTAACAATAGCATGTTTTCAGCAATACCCTACTCCCTGAAATCTTCCCCACATCTATCAAACATGCTATTGTTACACCATAGCTGAAATATTAGTGATTTCAGGAACATCATATGCCAAACAGCTGTAAATATTTTTGAACAAAATAGTAGGTGGTCAAAGACATGCTGCAGATCTTAACTGTTGCACCAATTTTTGTAATTCATTACAGTTAATTAGGCTAAAGTTGTAAAGTGTGTGTGGAAGGGGATTGAGTGGAAGGAGGACAGTCATGTCTTCTAGCAGAGGCCACAATATTATTCCTTATGTTAGAAATGTTATGGTTAAAATATAAGGAAACTTCATTACATTTTTCTGAAGAGTTCAGCAGGTTTACGAGGATTAAGATGATCTATTACGCTAAACAGAACCTTAGACTTGTTCAAATTCTCAGTAATGATTTTAGAGAAGATGAGCTGTCGAATTTTTTAAATTTATTTGTTATATTTACTGAGCAAGTCCTTGTAAGTATTATATCATCATCATACCATATCAGCCTACATTTCAGTCTTATGTCATTTGAGCTCAGATTTGCAGCGAGTGCTTTTTGGCGCCCTCATTCCTCCAGGGTGTTTTTGTTTTTCCAGTAATTACCCTTGTCTTAATTGGTGCAACGTCACTCCGATACTTGTTTGTTCACCCAAGCAACGTTAAATCAGAAAACAGAAAAATGATGTGAAATCCCAGCATTTAGGATTTATATCCAGGCCTTTAGAAATAACCAGATCAGGAGTGTGACCATGATCATGAGTAGGAATCACCCAGCAATGTGTTGTGAGAGCTGAAAGGTTGATAACATTAGCAAAGCGGTCTGTGACATTATCCCTATGAATATTGAAATCACCAGCAGTAATCAAATTCTACAGAAATTTTACATAAAAGCTGAGCAAATTCAGATAAAACCCCTTCTTTATCTTTGGAGGGCAGTAAACTGTGAGCACTAGACTGCGATAAACAGATCGAATGATTAGAGCTAAATACTCAAAGGCAGAGTAAAAACCAAAAGAAACACTTATACATGGTAAAATAGCAGAAAAAAATAGCTGCAGGTTTCTTAGAAGACCTATTACAGTGAGAAAAATTAGATGGTGAAGCTCCAGTCAGTTCTTTACTGCCAGTTTCATCGTGCCAAGTCTCAGTGAGGAGAATACAGTCACACTCATGAGACTGTATAATATTATTCATAATAAAAGTTTTATTAGAGAGAGATGTGACATTGAGGAGTGCCATCTTCAATGAGCTGGTCGTAAGGGTGGTGGGAATAGCAGATGTGGCAGAGTCAGACCTGGGAGTACTGAGTTCTGGCATGCGTCTCAGCAAGACCCGATCCAGTCCTCCATGTTACCTTCATCCAGTTCTAACAGTGCTTTTAGATGTTGTCATGTTGTGTGTTAGTGAATAGCCTGTTTCCTCCTACCAGGCTGTAGCAGAGTAAACAGGCTGGGGTGCTTGGGGTGTGTGGGGAACTTGGTGATGTTGTGTCCGAGTGAAACCCTGGGCTGCACTGACCACCCACAGCAGGTCCCTGTGGTCAGACACTGTACAGTTGCTGTACCAGACAGTGAAGCAGCTAGTCCACATCCTCCCATATGCGTCTTTAGAAGTTGGTGAGGATTCAGGGCACTGTTTTAGCTTAGGGAATTATTATGCAGGATCATTAAACATCATTATCTAACATCTTCTGACAGATTGTTTTGGAGAACCTAATACAAAACATAGCTCATAATCCCACAGACCCTACTGATTTTCTTCATACATATGGTTGTCATGGCGATCCAGCTGTGTGATGGATTTGACCCTGATTTGTTCAATTTGTCCATGTGTTTAGTTTTTCTCTGTTTTTAGCTCTTTCCCTGCTGAGGTCTGGGAGAGAAGGAGAAGGAGGAGCTGTCAATCATCTCCAACATCCAAACTTCCTTCCACTTCAGCTCCAGCCAATCAGGGCCCAGAGCTGCTATTGAGTGTCAGGGGCCGGCGCTTTAAAGCACAACATTCTGGATGCTTCTTGTTTTCTTATTTTCCCCTTGGTCTTGTTTGGCCTTTCTACTGTGTGTATTATATACTGTGTGTGCGGTCCTTCATCGCCATGTTCATGTTTTTATATCACAGTGATATTGTGACGTTGTTTTCTGATATCAATTTTGAGCCAGAAAGGATACGTTATTTCTGCTGAGAAGTGAAGCGGCAAAACAGGATGCTTACTTTGGACGGACCTGTAGAATTGCTGTTAAATGTAACGACTATAAAGCATACAAAGCTCTAGACTTGGAGTTTTGTCAACACAAATAAAATGAAATTTCAGACTGTATTTTGACTCACATGCACAGGTTTCTTCCATTATTACGTAAGTAATAACCACCCTGTGTGTGTGTGTGTGTGTGTGTGTGTGTGTGTGTGTGTGTGTGTGTGTTTTATTCCTTCACAGCAGTTTATTCATTATTACCTTTTTAATTTTTTAAGAACAATATGTCATACACTAATCTGCTTCTAGTTACGTTTTAATATAAATAGTCAAGTCAGTTCCTGGTCTCACTCCTCGCTATAAACGGTCGTTCCCTCATCAGCCTCTCTTTATTCTCTCTCTTATAGTTAATAAGACAAAGAAATACAACAACCAAATAAAAAACCACACATAGACTGTAATGTTACTGAGAAACCTCAAAAAAGCATAAACTCCTCTGTCCTGAAGATGTGGGAAAACGTACAGCTTTACCTCTGACTGTTACACAGCGCTGACACTGGAGACTCCTTCCATTCTTTTCACTGTTGTCATCAGGCTAGAGCAATATCCACACAGAACATTTATACTCTCTCTCTCGCTCTCTCTCTCTCTCACTCTCTCTCTCTCACACACACACACACACACACACACACACACACACACACACACACACACACACACACACACACACACAGATGGAGTGAACACATTTTGGTCAGAAGCTCAGCTCACTGTGTTTTGTAAAGAGTTTATCTCGGTGTATTAGCAGGTGATGGTGATCTTGAGTAGTTTCTGCAGCCCTCCAGTAATTTCCCCATATAATAAATCTACACTGTCAATCCAGAGGGGAAGCTGTCAACACTCCCTTCAGAGGCCAATGTCATTATGTAGATTTTTACCACAGGACTCACTCGCAGCTTGTCCGCACCCTTGTACGCTTTCCAATCGCGACACACTCTGATACAGGAATGGACAGTTTTACACAAGAACACTCAGACACTCAGACACAGAAATGGACTACATATCCCACACTACACAGCCTACAAACAACATGGCCGAACCCCTCCAGCGTTCAGGGTCACCTGACTTCTGATTGGGAGCAGACGCCTCCAATCAGTCACACAACATGAACTCTTTTTAAACCCCTCAATTCATTGTGTGCTTTGTGAAGCATTAGTTCTGCTCCTTAGTGTGTCTGCCTGTTGCCAAGCCTTTACTCTGGGTTTGCTTTCCTGGTTGCTGATATTGTTTGATGTTTTCTATTCCCGAGTTTGTTTTGCTTATATTATCATGTTTGTAGATCGATCGACCGTTCGCCTGTTTCACGGCTCTGATTTCTGCCTGCCGACTTTGTACCTTTGGCAAGTGTTTTTTATTAAAGTGTCAAAACTGCGCTTGCATCCCGTCTGGTTTGGGTTTCCAGACACTTAGATGAT
The DNA here is from genome assembly GCA_030068235.1 of Notoglanidium macrostoma. Classification (NCBI taxonomy): domain Eukaryota; kingdom Metazoa; phylum Chordata; class Actinopteri; order Siluriformes; family Auchenoglanididae; genus Notoglanidium; species Notoglanidium macrostoma. Next base: position 458,296 of record JAQQZR010000012.1, read on the forward strand.
TATTTTATATCTTTTTGCATGTATTGTGGTTATAATATAATATAATATAATATAATATAATCATTAGGACATGGCTTGTTTAAACTCAGCAGTGTGCATTTGTGTCATTTCCATATTAAACTCTCTCCGAGTGACTTCGTGCTGTTTACGAGCTCCAGGAGAACCCTGGCCAGTTGGATTAGGATGTCTGTGTGTGTTGTGCCTCTGGCTGTGTTCAGTGAAAATAAAACGCCTACACACTGTTAAAATGAGGTGTGATAAAAAAAATGCAACCAAGATAAATCATGTCAGATCTCTTTTCCACCTTTACTGTGTTAAAGCAAACAACAACAATCAAGTGAAAAACAAACAGAACAGTTTAAGTGGAAAAAAGAAAAAGAAATGTTTACATAAGTATACACACCCCATAACTAATGTACTTGTAAAGCACATTTTGCTTGTCATTCAGCACTCAGTCTTTTGGGGTGCATATTCATTTGATCATTTTATTCCACTCTTCCTTTCAAAACTGCACCAGATCTATCTACATGTGGGGAGATCTCCTGTGCACAGCCCTCACAGTGTTCTTCTTCTGAACCGTTCCTTTGTTGACCTGGGTTTGTGATTTGGGTTGCTATCTTGCTGGAAGGTGAAGTAATTTTTATTCATTTCCAGCAGTCTAACAGAGGCCTGCGGGTTTAGAGTCAAAATAGATTGGTATTTAGAGCTTTCCACAATTCCCACTTTTCCCTCTGAATCGAGCCCCAGTTCCAGCTGAAGAGAAGCAGCTCCACAGCATGATGCTGCCACTACCATGCTTCAGAGTGGCTATGACGATCATTAAATGATAAACTGCCTTGTTTCTGGGATTTTCAGAATTATGCCCACAAATGTCTACCGCAGTCTCATCAGGCCACTTTTTTTATCACATGATTTGGGGTGATTAAGGAGAGCTTGGATGTATGCCTTCCATCTAGCCACCTTACCCTAAGCCCAGATGTGAAGATTATGAGAAATTGTTGTCATATGCAGGGAGTGAGTGCTTCTTGCCAGATGTTTCTGCAGACCCTTTAATGTTGCAGTAGGTCTTTTGGCAACCTTCCTGATTAGTTCTTCTTTTCCTTTAGTCTATTTTGGAGGGATATCCAGTTCTTGGTGATGTCACTGTGCTGCTACATTTTCTCCATTAGATGATGATGGCCTTCACAGTGTTCCATAGTACAAATGTGATTGGAAAATCCTTTTGTAGCCATCTCCTGATTGTTACTGATAGGAAACCAATTATAGATGGCACATATCCTGACAGCCTACAGAGGAACCTGCCCAGAGCTCCTGCATCACTGTGTGTGTGTGTGTGTGTGTGTATAAACTACATAACTGTGTGCTAGGCACCAGAAGACTTTAATCCAGTGGATATTTTAATTGTAATGTGAATGTCATTCGACATGATGCAAAGAGCTTTCAGATTCTCTGGAGTGTGTGTGTGTGTGTGTGTGTGTGCATGTGAATGTGTGTGTGTGTGTCTGCTCATCCTACAAAGCTCCCATCATGAGTAATACATGTTCATGCTTCAAATAAGTCACTAGTTTTAATTAAACACTAAATTTACTGCTCAATGTAAAGCAGTAGATTTAAAAAAATGACAGTTGGTGGTTTCAGTGGTCAGGAAGCTAGTGCTAGTGGCTAACAGCTAACATGTCACACCCTTGCACTAGTCACTCAGTCCAGTGGAAAGTTTCAGCCATTGGTTGCATTTGAATTTGTAACTCCACTTAATTAAAATAAGTATTAATATACTGCATCGGTTTGTAGCATTAAAAATGCTATGCTAGGCCCTGCTCAGTGGAAACTTTTAGTGCTTGCTTGTTAGCCTTAGCCTCATAGCATTACAGTTGTACATTTGCTAACAGTTTAACTTTGTTTTGTTTGATTACTGTTAGCAGTTGAACTGAAATGAACAAACAGTAAAGCCAAGATGACATCTTCATAAAGGATTCTGGAGCATGATTAGCCTGATTATTAGCATAATTAGCATACCATGACATTCCAACTCTGTAGCCTAATTCAGTGTATTATTTCCTCACACACAGTCCCTGTAATGACGTCATTCTCAAGGGTATAAGCAGTTATAGTAAAGTGTATCCAGTGTGTTACGTCACATCCCCCAGGCACGTCCCGCATTATGGACGTCAGTAAATCACACTCTCTATAAACGCCTGCTGAATTACAGCTCTGAGGAAAAAGGCGAAACACCCGACGGGGGTGTATGCAATGCAACAACCATCTGTTGTGTTTTCTTACACACTGTGTTTGGCTATTGTTGTGTTTGGTTTGGTCACATTGCTAACTGCTGTAGCACTTGGGTAACCATGCGTACCAGTTTTAAAGTTCCAGTCCACACAAACAGGGAATGAATCCGTCTTCTTCTCTCACAAGCTACATTCCATTTAGCATCTCATCCCTGAAGTGAAGATTTATAATGGAGTAATAACATTTATATATAGGGGTGCCCTGAAAAAGGTTGGGACTGCATGGAAATCTGATTATATAGGAACCATACAGAAATCTGATTATATAGGAACCATACAGAAATCTGATTATATTGGAACCATACAGAAATCTGATTATATTGGAACCATACAGAAATCTGATT
>JAQQZR010000012.1:477105-510827 GCA_030068235.1 Notoglanidium macrostoma
TGTTGTGCAGTGTTATTTTTCCCTGATTATTTGATTAGTTTTATTTGTAAAAATATACTCTGTGACAAAAAAGTTGAGCACCCAGAAGGAATGGTCTGATTTGGATGTAATTTGGTACACGTTCAGACCAGCAATGGGTATGTAAATGATTCAATTTGCAAGGAGCTTGCAGATCTAGTCACCAGACACAGAGGATGCCTTGTAGACGCATTAGACAGCACTACCAGCACTTGATGGAGTTTGATAGGGAACCCATTGTGAGTTTGCATGAGACCGGGTGATCGTATCGTGCAATTGCCCAGCATGTGGGGCACGTGAGGACACCCACACACGTTGTGAAGGTTCTGGTGGCAAAGACAGCCCACACCAAGGGAGGATTGTTGTATTGTGTGCCAAGCACTACAGAACCACATGACATCTGGACAAAGGTATTGGATTCTCTACAACACCCCGTGTCATCCCACACCTTGTATGATGACTAGCATCAGCCGGACTACTGGTGCATCGTCCCATGCGTAGGCTGCCTTCAACACCAGTGCAGAGATGGCTGCGTTTGGAGTGCTACCGTAACCGGGAGGCATAGACTGATGAGGAGTGGTGTCGTACCATGTTCAACAATGAATCTTAGTTCTGCATTACCAAGGATTACTGTCGTGTGTCAGAATAGTGGCGCTGAGGAGAGAGTGCCAATCCTGCCAATGTTGTGGAGACTGCAAGGGAAAGAGCTGCAGAATGGGGAGGTATCTGCTTCTCTACCTGATGAGCTGAACACCTGCATTGATAAATGCCTATCTCAGGAGCTTTTGCTGGAAGAGGACAGCTGCCCTCCTCAGATATCTCAGGCAGACATGTGTAAATACTTCAGGAAAGTAAACACACGGAAAGCTCCTGGACCAGACAACATCCCAGGTCGTGTTTTCAAAGCATTTGCCCACGAGCTGGCAGATGTCTTCACAGACATTTTTAACCTTTCCCTGCACCAGTCTGCTTTCCCAAAATGTTTTAAGAGGACCACCATCATCCCTGTCCCAAAGAAAACTAATGTGAGCTGCCTAAATGATTATCGCCCAGTAGCTCTCACCTCCATTGTCATGAAGTGCTTTGAGCGCATAGTCAAAGCTCACATCACATCTTTACTCCCTGCTTCACTTGATCCGCTCCAGTTTGCCTACAGGTCTAACAGATCTACAGACGATGCAATAGCAAGTGCACTTCACACTGCCTTCTCCCACCTGGACCAGAAAAACACATATGTGCGGATGCTGTTCATCGACTACAGCTCTGCTTTCAACACCGTCATACCATCCAGACTTGTCATGAAACTCCGTGACCTGAACATCAGTTCCTCCCTGTGCAGCTGGATCCTGGACTTCCTGACAGACAGATCTCCGGTGGTTCGGCTCGGCAATATCACCTCATCCACACTGACACTTAGCACTGGTGCCCCCCAGGGATGTGTGCTCAGCCCCCTGCTGTACACCCTGTTCACCCATGATTGCTCCAACACCATCATCAAATATGCAGATTAGACCACCATCATCGGCTGCATTTCTGATGGAGATGAGTAGGCATACAGGGCAGAGGTGAGAGCCCTGACATCATGGTGGACTACAGGAGACTGCAGGGAGGAGGCCACACCCCCATCCACATTGAGGGAGCAGAGGTGGAGAGAGTCAGCTGCTTCAGATTCCTGGGCATCAACATCAGCGAGGATCTGAGTTGGTCACACCACGTTGGTGTGATCACAAAAGCAGCAAGACAGCGGTTCTTCTTTCTGCGGCGCCTGAGAAGGTTCGGCATGGACTCCAGAATACTCACAAACTTCTTCCGATGCACCATCGAGAGTATTCTGTCTGGCTGTATCACCACCTGATATGGCAGCTGTAGTACTCTGGACCGAAAAGCTCTGCAGAGGGTGGTGAGATCAGCACAGCGTATCGCCAGGACTGAACTGCCGGCCATGCAGGACCTCTACAGACAGCGCTGTAGGAGGAAGACGCAGCGGCTCCTTTCTGATCCCAGCCACTCGAGCCACAGTCTTTTCACGCTCCTGCCGTCAGTCAGGCGGTATAGGAGCATCCAGACCCCCAATAGCAGACACAGAGACAATTTCTATCCACAAGCCATCAGGCTTCTGAACTGCTGACATTCTGCACACACCAGTATACACTCACCACAACTACTGGACTCTTCACAATGTCACTTTAAACAAATGCCACTTTTAATCCTCACTGCAAAATTTTGCACACCACATTATAAATATCTCACTGCATTATTTGTTTATATTTTATTATTTTATATTATTTTAAATTTATCTGTATACTTTTCTAAATGTTTATGTAAAGTTGGGGGGGGAACACGGGTCTAAGAATTTCATTACGGGTAATGATGCTTCATTGTTATCTGTATATGACAGTAAAACTTGAAACTTGAGAGACACATCGGCGTTACTCCTGGCATCATGGTGTAGAGAGCCATAGGGTTTGACTTCAGGTCATCTCTGGTAGTGATTCGTGGGACCCTGATGGCACAATGCTACATCAGTGACATCCTGCATTCGCATGTCTTATCCCTCCTGAGACAGCACCCTGATATAGTCTTTCAACAAGACAATGCCTGTCCACACATGGCACGTGTGTCTATGGATTTCCTGTGTCATGTTGAGGTCCTCCAGTGGCCAGCCAGGCCTCCCAATCCAGGCCTGGGGGGTGCCACGCCCTACTCACATGGGACCTGCACTGTGCCCATACTACCAACTCTATGGTCCATTTGATCTGATATTGTAATCATTGTGATACCGTCACGTGACCTTTCACCACATGCAGGTTCATTTCATTTCCACGACTCTGTCTGGGAGCTTAACTTTTTTTTGTTACTGAGTGTATTATATACTACGGTGACATGGGGAAAAAAAAGGTCGGTGTTTCTCGGGATCTCAAGAAACATTGTATGCTTTCATTCTGGTCGATGTACTTCCGGGTCAGTTCGGCAACATATATTGGACACCCCACACCCGTGGGAAAGGTTCATGGAGTTTTATATTGAATTTGGGCTCAAATATAAAGACATTAAATCAGTGTTTTGCAGTAGGCACGGTTTTCTCATAAGTGAAAGACATTTAAAGAGAATACTTAACGCAAAGAGACACCCTCGCCGCAAAGCATAGGCTATACCTAGTAGCCCTGCTGAGCTCATTAGCAACCAAATGCAGTACTCTGGACAGCTTCACGGTACCGGTGTTGTGCACTAAAATGCCCCCCTCATTAAAAAAAAAAAATTTTATTCATGGGATGACACTGACATGTAGGCTACCAAACAAACCGAGGCTTCATTCATCATTGGTCACGTGGTTTGCTCTTTAAACAACACGCACCTCGAAGCGGAGCTTCATTTGGCACGCGCCCTTATACTAATATACTATATACTATAGATATACTATATACTATAATTCAACAATATCTCAAAAATAGTAAGTACATCCCTTCTCATGAATGAAGGAGACTGAACTGTACTGAAAGGAGCGCTGTTGAAAACAAAAGCATTACTACCGTGTTTGATGAAAACGTTGTTACTATCACAACTGTTACGTTTCAGAGAATGTTGTTAATCTTAACTTAAGGTTTGATTGTAAAAGATCATAATAAATGAGTGATGAGGGTTTTTTTTTTGTTGCTTTTTTGAGTGCCAAACCGACCCGGAAGTACATCGACTATAATGAAAGTATACGATGTTTCTTGGAATTCCGAGAAAGTTTCCCAAAACTTTTTTTTCCCCTCAGAAATCCCCCCCCCCCCATGTCACTTCGGGGGCTCCGTAATATACAGTACAAATCATATGTATTTAAAATATTTATTTTCAGCATTTTAATCAGCATTACAACAGAACTTTTTCTGTGAACCGAAAGCAGGATGGTGACTTGATGACTTAGCATACAGACAGTGTATTGTATATGCTAAGAATATACAATCGTTTATCAGCACTACTGGGTAGTTTAGGCTAGTTTAACTTTTTACAAGCTAATTGAAAGAAATAGCTTTGCTACTTTCTGCACAACAAAACATAAAGCTCTTATGGATAGTTCAAGCATAAATATCACGCTTCCACTGTTCCTCACTAATGAATGATAATATTGCTTACATTTAAACATAAGTCATGTCATGAATCTAGAAGGGTAGTATACTGTACAGTGTTTCCACAGCATAGAGAAAGTTGTACTGATGTATCTGCTCAGCAATCTCAAACACAACACTTTAAGCCAATTCCAAGGCTAACGCACAAGTCACCATAAAGCGCGATTATATACCAAGGTGATGCCCCTCAGCCACATCACAAAGAGTTCATATGAATACAAGTTCAGAAGTGTAGTAACCATTAGTCACCTCCTGTACATGGATGACATCAAGGTGTATGCTAAGAGTGAGTGAGACATTACCTCACTGATCCACCTCACCAGAAACTACTTTGAGGACATCGGGATGTCATTGGGCCTGGATAAATGCGAACGCATGGTGACCAAGAGAGGGAGGATAATCTGGACTTAGGGAGTGGAGTTACCAGAGGGGAAAATACCAGATATACAGGACCACTACATGTACATTGGTATCCTACAGGCCAATGGAAATCAGGATGACATTACAAGGAGATATTTGGCCGCAACCAAATATCTCCAGAGGGTGAGACAGGTGCTCAGAAGCCAGCTATGGTATGAATAAGATCTAAGCCATCAACATGTATGCCTTACCAACCATCAGATACCCAGCTGGAATAGTGAACTGGCCACAGGAGGAAATAGATACCACTGATGTCAAGACATGAAAACTCCTCACGATTAATGGAGGGTTCCATCTGAAGTTCAGCTGCCTGAGACTCTATGAACAATGGACAGAAGGGGGCTGAGGAATAGTGAGTGTCAGAGCAACTATCCAGAATGAAACAAGGAACATCTGTGAATACATCAAGAAGATGACCTCCCAGGATGAACTGATTGAGGATGAAAAGAGTGTCTTAGGCAGCAGAAGACAGATGATGAAGAGGATGAGAAAGCATCGCGGAAGACCAAGCCCCTCCATGGAATTTACCACCGGCAGATAGAGAAAGTGTCTGACATCAGGAAATCATAACAATGGCTATAAAACGCAGACCTGAAGGACAGCACAGCGGCTCTGATAATGGCAGTACAAGAACAGGCCCTAAGCACTAGATCTCTAGAGGCAGGGGTCTACCACAGTGGGCAGGACCCAAGGTGTAGGATGTTCAAAGCCACCCCTGAGACTGTCCAGAACAGTAGCTGGGTGCAAGATGCAAGTTGGGACAGCATATACTGAAAGGCATAACCTTTAACATAAAGGGAATAGTGTACAGAAACATCTGCACCAAGTATAGGCTAGATGTCCCATTGGGAGTCCCAGTAGAGAGCAACAGCGCTAAGATCCTATGGGACTTCAAGTTCAAGACATAGTGGTGGATGATAAGGAACAGAAAACAGTAGTAATGATAGATGTGGCAATCTCATCTGACAGTAACATCAGCTCAATATGGAATGTTTATACTTGTAAATCTTTTTTACTATTTAAAATATCTGCTATTTAGTTTAGTCATTTATATATTTAATTTTATTTTATTTCATTTATAAATAAAACAAACCTGACCAACCCAATAGGAATAGTGATGAGCCATGAATGTTTTTATAGCAAATACAATGTCACTGTTACTTTGTTACTGTGAAGGAAGAGCAAGCAACTAATTTATCTAACTATTATGCTAGAGATTCTTCAGATTCCTTTAGCCGGCTGTCCCAGCAGTGTGGAGACTAAAGCCTCAGTTATATTCCCTTCTCCGGACGTGCACACTGACAGTTGCAGACATCATAGAGCTGCTGTTATGCTAATTTCTAGTCTGCTTGGAGGACACATGCCATACATTTGCAGTAGATCAGTATGTCCATCCACTTTCTTTTCCCTAGATTTTCCTACATGAATTATTTCACATTTGATTGTCTTTGATTTGTAAATTGTTGGATTGTATATTGTTTAAAGACGAATTGTACAGATGAGGATAGTGGATAGAGGATGTACAGATGAGGATAGAGGATAACGACAGACCTCCATTGCATATGTGCTGGTGCCTTGTAGCATAGTGACATAAAATATTGGAGGGTACACAGAATACCAAACAAAGCCTTGTGTACACACATGATGAGATTTATATCACATGGACCCTAGTGGACCCTTTCATACACTTTATTTTTGTTTATCTTAAATCTGCAGACACCACAACAGTTATTTTTAAATGTGAAATTTGGAATGTATCAGCAATTCCCAATACTATCATTAATTGTCCCAAGCCTACGTCTAACTCCCAGCCTACACGGCTTTTATTCTAGGTTTCTAGTGCTCCAAAAGTGCTTTCATATAACCATTGAACTTTTCACTGCTTCAAGGAGCCAAACCTGCAGTGGCCTCTCCATATTCCAAATAAAGAGAAAGCAACTTTTTCACAAGGTGGCATGTAGGCTTCATCAAGTTTAATTCTTTATTACACCTCATATAGGGCTGGACGATATTGCAAAACATCTAGATTTTTTTCCAACTTTATGTACAATTCTTGAATAGGATTTAGTTTTTTTTTTGTTCATGTACATACTGCAATTGAAAATTTTTGCAAATTATTTATAAAGTTTGTTATTTATTAGAATGAACTTTGGAAAAATAGTAACAGCACCATCTGTAGCAAATAGTGCAAACAATGGTTCTTTTAAATAAAGGATATTTAAAGAAAGGTTGTTAAAACAACGTTATTTGCACTGTTTGCTATATAGATGGTGGTACTATCTTTGCACAACTTGGTGAACCCTTCTTTCACAACATATAATGCCATATCTCTGAATTGATATTTGAACCTTCATTTTCTTAGCTCAATCCATGAAGAGCTGCCTGTTTATCTTAACATTGTTTTTTTTTTAATCTAAGCTTGCAGTGGTAACTTTTAACTGAATTTAACAGAATTAATTTAACTGAATTAATCTCGAAATTCACCAACACTAACCTAAACTAATATAAGCAGTATTTTATGTGAATTAACCTACTTTATTATGCAGTATTTTGTCTGTATTGTTCAAATTGTTTGGCTGTATGGTTACAGCCATGGTGGCAAGCATTCCCATTTGAATCATGATAAATTTGTATGTTGTACTTCAGTCCTATAGATTTTCCTAATTCATCATAAGCCTGAGTGCCATAATGTGTGAGGCAGGTGAACATGTCCCGGATGGCCTGTCACTTAGTGGGAGCTCACTGGAACCCATTGTCCATGAATGGCACTACCCTTATGCCTCTGGCCACCAGGTCTGTTGGCATGCACCCTCTGCTGTACAGGAAGGTGGGAGCAGACTTGCAATGCCTATCACTGAAAATGAAATTCCAAAATGAACCCGCGAAATGAGGGCATAAAGGGTTGCAACTGACAGGCTAATGTGCTTTAAGTGTACTGTTGTCAGCCCCTTCATGAATAGCTTTGTGGAACTCTAGTGGTGGGAAGGTCCATTGTAGTTTGACCAATGGTTAAGGTGCCCAATGCCAGTCAGAATTTAAAGAGCTTGATATTTGTCTGTTTAGGGCCTGTATGGGGGCTTGTATGTAAGTGGCTATCTAATGAGTTACATTGTTGAAACTCAACGATGCCATTTAGCCTATCCATTAAGCTGCTCTGGTTTTAAATACTGAGGTCTGCACGGTTTCTTCCAAGGCATCTTTGTCTGCAGGCCTGATATGTAAGATAGCTTTTGTGGGATTGAATGTATGTGTTCATCATTGCAAATTGTGCCAACCACTACAACTGGATTTATTTTCAGGCTGCCTAATCTCTTAGTTTTTCCTAAGTGCAGTTGTGCTGCTTAGACAGCAGAGGGCACAGTAACATACAACTAAGGGAATGCACTTGACATCATTGGAGGCAGAAGTAACACAGTTTGAATGCCAGGAAAAAGCAGCTATAAAATGAAAATAACTTTTTTGTGATTGACTGTACAAATAGATACAAATAGATATCTTCACAGACTGTCAAAAGCAAATGAAAAGAAGTCTGATTACAGTCTTCACAAATGTTTATAAATGTTTATTAAGAATAGGCCTATTTAATATTAATGTTTTCATTTTTAAGAAAAGGAATAATTCAGTTAATAGGCAATTATCTTTTATTCCAACCTATACAAATGTTTGTAAATAATTATTGTTGGTTATTTAGAAAATTAAACAAAGATTATTTTTAAAATTTATTATTTAAATCTATATTTAAGTTGATAAAGAATAGGAAAATTTTACTTTTTTCAAAAATGGGAAAATAAACCTGAGCCTAATATTGTGAATTGAATCGTGGGTTGGGTGAATCGTTAAATGTCTACCATTCATGCCTGATCTTACCAATAGATCAGTTTGGTGGCGATCCATCCTGCATCCTGTCTTAGGTGTCTCACTGCCAGGAGTGCGTCAGCCCACTAAAACAGTTGGATCAACTGATTGGAACTGGATGGAACACTCTTGCTTTCACTCCTAACTTTTCCCCGTGAACCACTTCTAATTGCAGAACCTCCATCTCCTCTTTGATGGCTGTGACCAGATCAAAATATATAGCATTCTTGCTCTGTTGAGATAAATAGTGGGAGGAAGAATCAGCTCATAGCCTTTGCCAGACAGTGCTGATGAGTACAAGTTCTAGTTGCATGTGTCTTCTTCAGCATAATAGATTCCACGTGAGCTACATCTGCTTGTCTGTGATGATCAATGCTGATTCTCTAACACTGAAATGCAAAATGCAAAACTAATGCCCACCTCTGAGTTCCAGAGAGCAACACAAGTGTGAATTCTACATTGTCACTTTCCTTTTGTAGCTGAGCTTGGTCATAGTGGGAATAGTCAATACTGTGGTTTGTCACTAAGAGCACTTTTCTCCAAGGATAACCCAACCAGAAATGTAGTGAAAAAGGAAATACAGCATGTTACTACTTCTGACTATAGAGGCTGTAATGTGAAGGCATCAGATACCAAGGTATGTACATCCACCATTATAAGAAAGAATGTCATGCAAGGAAGAATCCCCTTCTCTAAGGCCTGCATAAAAAGCCATACTGAAGGTATTTGCAGGTGATTACTAGATTGTTGTAGGAGTAAACTATGGTCAGATGAAACATTATTTGAATGGTTTGGCCATACAGATCAGTATATGGAGTAAAAAGAGTGAGGATTGTTAGGGGTGTTTTACCAAAACTTTTTTGGGGGGTGAATAGAATGCATGATTTGGAAGCTCTCAAAATCCTGAAACAATACCTGAGTACATCAGCCAAAAAGTTAAAATTTGCAACTGGGTCATCTGCCAGGACAAAGCAATACCTCCAAAGCTTTAACAAAATAATTGAAAACAACAAAGTAGAAGTATTGGTGTGGCAATCACAAAGTCTCAACCTGAATCCCATAGAAAATTTGTGGACTGAATTGAAAAAGCAAGTCTGCCCTAGGCCCACAAACCCCACACTGGTCTTGGGCAAAAGAAGCTTGTGGAAGTCTACCGTAAGTGTTTGCTTCAAGTAAAAGCTGTTGATTGATATTCAGATGCTGCAATTACCTGTTTGGACTAATGTCAGTTATGTACCTACTACCCAATCGTTATTATAATACATTCTATTGGTATACAGGTGAGTACTAAGGGCACAATTTGTCTCTCTCCTTTTCTATTATTTTGGAGCTATCTCTTATTGCAGTAAAATAGATTCCCTAATTGAATTAAAATAGGAAATGTACGGGGTAGAGCTGTGAAAATTTTAGTTGTAATGTCGTTATCTGAAGTGTATGTAAACCTTTGGCCTCAAATGTATATTATTAGCATTGTATTTAATTCTTTAACTATAAGCAACATAAATTCTTAGTAGCACAAAACACTGGTGGATGTAACTGTAGTGATATGAACAATAGATAACTGGGTGGGGGTTTATAAAACTTGCATAGAAGAAGAAAGCCTTTTATTTATAATATATGCAGTTCTTGAAAGTGAACCCTTTAGATTTTCTACATAAATATTGCCTGTAACATCAGCGGATTTTCACATGATCCCTAAAAGCAGATAAACCCAATCAAACAAATGAGAAACAAATATTATGCTTGGTAATTTATTTATTGAGTTATTTCTTTGAGTTTGATAACTATGCACATATAAACATACCAACCTTGCTTATAGAATTTGAAGATTGTGCTTAGAAAGTAGCTTGCTATGCAAAAATGAATACGAATGCAAATTGTGCCTTGGCACTCAACAAGAATGCTGTAGATTAATGCTTAGTGTAATTTCTTTAGAAATTATATTACTATATTATTTAGTTCAAGATTTAATATCTCTGTACATTTAAATTCCAATAATAGGCATGTAACAAGTCACCCAATTCATGATTCAATTTGATTCACGATGTTGGGTTCATGATTCGATTTTGCCATATTTAAAAATTTTTCTTAATAACCAACAATTTACACACATTTGTAAAGGTTAGAATAAAATATAGTAGCCTATTAACTAAAATATTATTTAAAAAAAAAATTGTAGCCTTTTATTAAAAAAAAAAAAAAGACAAGCCTTTTTTTTTTTAAATCTTGAACATTTCTGAAAGGTGTACTCATCTTAAACATAAACCAACTACCTCCATTTGCTTCTCTGTTCTTTAGCCTTTGGCAATCTGTAAAACCATAGCTCCAATTTCTTGTTGAATCAAGACCCTGTGAAACATTTGGAAATGGCAGTGTAGCCTTCACCCCCACAATGAGCATCTACTGTCCTCTTTCTGAGGTCCAGAGTAATTTCTTTTTTTTGGCATAATGAAATTGCTTCTTACCAAAAGTGTCCGAGTAGTCCAAGTGTTCAAGTGCCACTGGCCCTGTTAACCAGAGTTCCTTATGTAAAGGTCATTGCTGATTGATTACTCAGGTGTGGTGTGAAAGTTAATTGAATGTTCGGGTTTGCCTTGAAAGAGAAGAAAAAGGGGGCTAATAATTTTGGCCCTGTCATTTTTCAGTCATCTTGTTAAAATTCAGCACATCAATAGAATATCACACTTTGTAAAGATTGTGTCTTTGTTGTTTTAGAAGCAATAAAAGTATTAACAGTTATAGTCATTTCCATGGAAATATTAAGGGTTTTGTGTTCTTTCTGCTGTAAAGAAAAAATAATGGTGGAATTTCCACCAATTAATAAATTTTTGCACTAGAGGCCATAAAAATGAATTGATGAGTGTAACGTGGAGACGTTTAGAAGTTGTCGAAACCACAAGTGCAGCGGCGTACACTGATGAAAGAGTCAATAGTCTTACCAGGGGATGGGTTGGAGGTGGAAGAGAAGCTTAGCAGGCGCTGAGTGGGAGCAGTCCATCACGTGTTGGAACGGAGTCGCAGACGCGTGCTGTGGCACACGCAGAGAGGGCGCGAGGGGTGTAGCGTGATACTGAGGATCCAGCCGGAGTTCAAACACAGAAAAAAGCAACGCGTACAAAAAAGACGGAAATAAAACCGAGCGTTGGTGCGAACGCTTAAAAAAACCTAAGCCCAGAAGGACTGATAACAATAATCCATGAGCTATGATTTCACTCGAGACCAGCGTGCTGTGAGACTTATGTGTTGTGTGCACATGTGTATACACATGTAGTATATCGTTCTTATTTAGGGCTGCAACTACTGATTTTTGTTTATTATCCGTAGGGTGTTAATGGAATAACCGTCTCCCTTGATTATTCAATTGGTTTTATTTAAAAAAAAATATTATATACAAAAAATATTTATTAAAAATAATTTTTTGCAGCATTTAAATCATCACTACTATGTAACTTTTTCTTAACTAGGCTTAATTAAATAGCAGTTCACTAATTGCAACATTAGTGTCATTTATCAGATAATCTGTCACAGCATAAGAATATTATTGCCAAGTTGACCAAATGAATGTCTATATTCATTCAGTATAAGCATTATATATGAATGGTACTGAATGTACACTTAGACTCACTCAAAGTGATGGTATGTAGCTACATCATTTACTGTTATCACTTTTTTAATGACTGCAGCTGTGTCCGCATTCCAAACCATTATTTGTTCACATTTTGAACAGACAAACTCAAAATAAAGACAAAGTAAATATCAGCTGCCTGTTTTGCTCACTGAAACTCTCTGATGATAAGTTCATTTTGCTTGCTGTGTGCGCTCATGAGACGAATCATTTCCAGTATGTGGAATTGGCTCCAAGTATTTGCATTTCACTCTTAGTTTTCAGTTGCCGAGATTAGTAAATCGAATCTTTTTGGGGTCGACTTGTGAACCGAAAGCAGGGTCGGAAAAATAGGCTAGTTTAACTTTTTACTTTTTAAGCTAATTCATTCAAATAGCTTCGCTAGATGCTGCTTAACAAAATATAACAAAGCTGTTCTGGACAATTGGAGCAAGAACATCATGCTTCTCCTCATTTTCCCACAAATGAATGATATTGCTCACATTAACACTGATTATCTGATTATAGCTTTTGTATTTATTTGTTTATGTAAATATAATGGAATATAGTTACCTTTTATTTTGTGTCCTAATTACGCACCGCCTTCCATGTATTTCGTTACTCCCCAAACCTGTGTATATACATATATATACAACCATATCTGTCAACCATTACACAATTACTGATTATTGTAATAAATTAATTAAGAATACATTAGTTAAAAGAATCCAAAAGTTTAATTGGGGATGAACCAAACGATTTAGGAATCTGGAATGATTTGCATGAACATTTTGAATGCTCCAATATTTACAGACACAGCCTGGAAGCCCTGGCCTCTTCCTCCACTCTCCCATGCCCTTGACTGAAACTCATAAAGCTTCCCTTGCTTTCTTTGAATATAGATGGAAGTATTTTGAGTTCATTAATATAAAATAAAATCTATCAATGTATTTTTGTCTACGCCGGACTAGCATTTCACAAGTATATACTGTATTTAACATAAGTTAACTATATTTATTAGGGATGTTTAGTTTAATCTTAACCTATATAAAGTCAAATTTTTTGTCTTTCATCATTAACTGTTCAAAAATGCTTTTTGGCCAAAAGAGAGAAAAAATGCTTTGACATAAAAAAAATTAAGTATGCGTTGTGGAATAAAATTCAGAATTTTCTTTTTAATATTTTCATTTTATCTGTTTTATACTGAATATAATTCATGCGATAACGTTTGCCTTACTGCTTTTTGAGAATGAGCTCTGATTAGGCCTGTATGCAGAGGGCATCGTGACATGAAATCATGAAAATAGTTATCAAATGTTCTTACTTCCAGTCTCCAATGTCTGTCTAATATATCTAGTTTTACCAGGCTATGCAGAGAATTGTATAAGATTATGGGAAGTAAAAGGCTTTGATATATTAACAGGCAGAATGCACAGTGCACAGATAATTAATTAAAGTAATTGCATCAGCTGTAGATAGGCAGAGAATCGAGTCATTCCTCAGGGCCATCCTAACCTGTTGTGATTTTAGGAGCCTTGGGCGATATAAATCAGGTGATTTACTGGTGTTCTGCAGCCCCCTGGTGGTCTGTGAAGGCATTGCAGGTGGTCCTGACCGAGCTTTCAATAATGTAGTTTCACTGTGGGAATCACTATTTTTTGTTAACTTTTTAGAACACATTTCCATGTATTAATTGTTATTTGTAAACAATCAAATTCATGCAAATATATAAAATTTAGAAAAGTCAAGGTGATTTTCAGGATTAAAATAGTGGCCATCTGGTCTTTCCTTTATAGCCTGTTCTTTTCTAATGTTGGAATGCATCCCCAGCGTCACATGCATATGCATAATGTACAGATTCGCGTACATTATCAATCCCCCATCCTTATACACCACAATGTGGGTCCACAGGTTGCTTCTTAGTCAGAATGCTGATCCCTGGGTCACAAACCCCTAATCTAAAGCAACAGGAAGACATCTAGTAGAAGTTAAGAGAGCTAGAGTGAGGGAGATGAAGTAAAATTAAGCAATTAGAGGAGGCAAATATATATACAAAACCCTTGGGGTTTATAAGATCATGCACAATGGTCATTCTTAAGCATTCACTCTTGACACTGAGCTTTATTGCTTATGTTTTCCTTTGTAGTAAAGTTTATAAAGTTGATCCTAAGAAGTTTTTGTTTCCTTGCTCATCCTTGAACCTACTTGTAATACGGGAAGAATTCTCCATGACAACCTACAGCAAAGTGTAAAATCTAACATTTTACAAATAAGGTTAATGGTAAAGATGATCATTAAAAAGTGATTAAATAAACTTTAATTCTCTGGCTTCTGTCACTATAGCTGTATTCAAACATTTTGAGCAGATGCAGAACAGTGTTGGCCTTGTAGACATTAGACAATTGATTTGTAAAAGGATTATTGCAAAGTGTACTTTTTTTTTTTAACTTTACTGAGCATTATTGCAAAATAATTTCTTCAAATCCACCTTCCAGCTGAGTTTTTGCGATTGTAGCTACTGGCAACCCATTTTGATTGCACTGCAAAATCAGAAGGTTTTTCATGAAAACCAATATGGAAAAAACCAACTCTTCCCATTCAAAGCATTGCAAAAAAATCTCATTTTTTGCTAATGTGATTTAAAACCATGTGCAGCAAGATTGAAGGCTTCCTGAATGAACTAAGGAAATATGATAATATTTATGATTTGGATTTCCAAATAAAGTCAGAGATCATGCCCAGGCCTTTATCACTACTGAGAGTACAAATGTACTGATCTCTACTGATCTCCACAATTACTACAGAAATAATGATTTTGGTGCTTTCTTACAATCCCACTAATTAAACAGTGGCTGAAATTATACAAAAAATTGTAAAAAAAAAAAAAATAAAAAAAAAAAAAATAAAGCCTGCTGGATGATCCCAAGTCTGCTGCTTTCCTTTTTAAGGAACCTCCGCTTCATGAATGGCATTTCAGCATGCAACTGTTTAAGGTTACAGGCCATAATGGATCACTTTTTATCACCTATCACTCATGCATCATTACAGGTGGTGTTTGTAGTAATTCCTGCAAGATAAGGAAAAAGAAACTTATCTACACTCTCTGAACTTTGAAACCCAATGGAATGACTATTGTTGTGACTGCATCTATTATATTATTTGCCATTTTGAATAACGATTTGTGTTCTGTCCTACAAGCTCAGAAGCAATTATCTTACACATCTGATGAGGAACATTTGTCCAAAATGTCCGGATTCTCTCATTAGACCGTACGTCTATTAGGGGTGTAACTGAATATGAATACATTGTTCTGAACAGACAATGAACAAACATTGAACAGATAATGCATCCTAAATACGTACAAATGCTGATATGAAAAATAGGTGGAATATGCACTGTTGTAGGTACCACGGATCCAGAGATTGGGGTGCACCTTTATTAAGGTACTTTTTATAGCAGCTGGATGTACATATGATGGGTATATGTCACCTTCATGAACCATAAACTTCACTCGCCTTTGTTCAGCCTCTCTGGGTCCAACAAGCAGTTGAGTAGGGATAGACTACAAATGAGACTGAAAATAAATAACTTGTTTGCGTGCTTTCTTACTGACTCACCTGCCAGTAAGTGTTTTTAGACTGATATATTCTTAGCCTGGGTCCTCGTGAACCACTATCAGAATTTATTTACTAATAGAGACTTCAAAGCACTTATGTACGTTGCTCTGGATAAGAGCGTCTGACAAATGCCATAAATGTAAATTTTACTCTAAAACTTGTATATACCATTCAGCATTAATGGTGCCTTCACAGATGTGTAAGTTACCCCTGCCATGGGCACACACCCCCATACAATCACAGATTCTCATTTGGATGGTCCTTTTCCTCTTTAGCCTGGAGGACATGATGTCCAGGATTTCAAAAAACTATTTGAAATGTGGTTTTGTCAGATAATAGCACACTTTTCCATGTGGTCAGTCCATCTCAGATGAACATGAGCGCAGAGAAGTTGGCAGTGTTTCTGGATGTTGTTCATATATGACTATTGCTTTGCATTTGTTGATGCAGTGACAAACTGTGTTTACTGACAACGGTTTTTCAAAATGTTCCAGAGCTCATGAAATACCGTCCTTTGTACAATTATGTCGGTTTTTAATGCAGTGCCATCTGAGGGCTCAAAGTCATGTGCATTCAGTGTTGGTTTTTTAGCCTTGCCCCTTATAGGTAAAGATTTGTCAAGATAGTCTGAATACATATTATAATTATTATATTATATTATTATTATTATATTATAATATTATATACAGTATTATTTACAGATAGTGCCAGAAGTAAGTACTGCAGCATAGTGATGCTATGTGTCACAGTATATACAGTGATGGACAGTCAAGAGTTTCAGTGTACAAACAACAACTTTTGTAAATATTTAGGTGCATATTTACAGAGGCAACGTGGACAGCAATTCATGATACTTAAGGTTGTATGTACAGTTAACAGTAGCTAACACATGTACAGGTTGTATGTAGGTACGGTTGTTTATACCTACAATAAAGTGGCAGACTGTGCAGCAGCTGTGGTATGAACATGTATATACTCAGTTATTTATATGAACAATAATGTTATAATAATATATGAGTAAGTGGCATAGACTCTACAACAATGTAAGTGGCTCATTCTATACAAAACATTAGTCCAAATGGCATGTTAAAGTACTGTTCAGTGCAGGATGTATGCAGTTATGCTATAAGAGTCGTGGTGTGTTCAGTATGGTTACTGAGTCATGGAAGAAGCTCCTTCTGAGCCTGCTGGTGTGGGAGTGGAAGCTTATTTAACATATTCCAGATGGGAGGAGAGAGAAGACTGCATGGTTCGTTTGAGTGGCATCCTTGATGATATTACGGGCCCTGCCCAAGAATCGCTTGTGATAAATGTTCTTAATGGAAGGTAGCTGAGTGCCGGTAACCCATTGGGCAGTTTTCACCACCCGTTGATGTCTGTTGCGGAGTAATTGGCATACCATACTGAAATGCAGTTCGTGAGTGTTTTCTCATTGGTACAGCGGCAGAAGTCCACCATTATCCTGAAACAGAAGTGAGCTTTCTTAAGGCTCAGTATAAAGTGAAAATATTGTTGTGCCCTTTTTTTTTTTTTAAACAGAGTGGAGGAGTGTAGGGACCAGGTGAGATCATCGGAGATGTGGATACCAAGGAACTTGAAGCTTGACGTGCTCTATAACAGCTCTGTTGATGAAGATGGGAGTGTGTGCATGGCCCCTTACCTGGCTGAAGTCCACGATAATCTCTTTGGTTTTCTGTGTTAAGCACCAGGATGTTATTGTCACTCCACTTGATTATGGTGTTCTAGCCATGGACAGGAACTCAGTCGTGGGTGAACAGTGAGAACAGTAGAGGGGTCTGCATGCAACCTTGTGGCATTCCAGTGGTCAGGGTTATAGTGGTGGAGAAGAAACTAACTTAAAAGACTGGGGTCTCTTAGCCAGGAAGTCCAGAG
The DNA here is from genome assembly GCA_030068235.1 of Notoglanidium macrostoma. Classification (NCBI taxonomy): domain Eukaryota; kingdom Metazoa; phylum Chordata; class Actinopteri; order Siluriformes; family Auchenoglanididae; genus Notoglanidium; species Notoglanidium macrostoma. The sequence goes on from JAQQZR010000012.1 coordinate 494,625, forward strand.
TCCAGTTGCAAAAGGATGTGCTAATACTCACATCCTTATACTAATAAACTGGCTGAGCTTGATCAGCTTTGAGGGGACTACAGTGTTAAATGTTGCACTAAGGTCAATGAAAAGCACTCTAATGTATGAGTTGTGGTGGTCCAGGTGGGTCAGAGCAGAATGGAGTGCTGTGGAGATGGCATCCTCTGTTGACATGTTGCTGCATTAAGCGAACTGATGTGGGTCCTTTGTGGCAGATAAGCAGTATTTCAAGTGTGACAGAACCAGTCTCTTGAAGCATTTGGCAATGATGGGGTGAGTCCAAAGGGCAGAAGTCATTGAGGGCTATAGCAGAGTAGTGCATTGGCACTAGCACAATGGAGGCAGTCTTGAAAATGCTAGGGAGAACTGCCTGGGCCAGGGACATGTTGAAAATGTCTGTAAAGACCTTGGACAACCGCTCAGCACAAGCCCTAAAAACATCCATCTGGTCCAGCTGCCTTCCACACATTCACCTTGCTCAGAGTAGAGCAAACTTCTGAGGTGGAGAAAGTGAGAGGCTAGTCTTCGTATGGAGGTTCTGCTTTGTTGATGATTTCTTCCTCAATCAAAGCGAGTGTAGAAGTAGTTGAGCTCATTGGGAAGGGAAGCTGAGCTGGATGGTGGAACAGTGCTGAGTGGTTTGATGTTGGTTATAGTGCCAAATGCGCTGGGGGTCAGAGAAGTTGAAGTGCTCTTCAACTCTCTGTTTATAGTTAGATTTAGTTTGGGAGATTCCTTTTTTCAGGTTGTCCTTGGCTGAGCAGTAAGCTTCCCAGTCTCCAAACCTGAAGGCTGCATCTCTTGCTTTGAGCGGGAGGCGAACCTCTCTGTACATCCAGGGCTTCTGAGTAGGGAAGGATTTTATTTCCTTGTATGATGTCACTCTGTCCACACACTTGTTAATGTGGTCCAGGACGGAGTTGGTGTAGGTGTCAATGTTAATCAGAGAGTCTGTTGTAGGTCTCACATGTTTGATGACTGGAGCATACTTTGGGAACAGGAGCAAAGAGAGATGATCAAACAGTCCTAGGTGGGGGACAGGCATGACTTTGTAATCAACAGTCACATTGGTATAAACTTGATCCATTTCCATTTACGCCATTTTGGCAGATGCCCTTATCCAGAGCGACTTACATATATCTCATTTATACAATTGAGCAGTTGAGGGTTAAGGGCCTTGCTCAAGGGCCCAGCAGAGGCAGCTTGGCAGTGCTACCACTGCCCAAAGTTTTATGTCCCCTCGTGGTGCAGGAGACATTCTAGTGAAACTTTGGAAGTACAGATGTCAAAGTGCAATGATTAAAATGCCCAGTGACAATAACGGCACTATCTGGGTGCATGGTTTGCAGCTGACTGTATGATAGTAGCACAAAGTTCTTTCATGGCCACTTTTGAATTAGCATCCAGAGGGACATAATCTGCAGCAGCAAAAATGCATGTAAACTCAAATGATAGCTATAAGGGTCTGTACTTATCAATCAACAACAACTTAACAAGTGCTCCATATCTGCAGAGCAATGTGTGTCAACAATAACAGAGTCCATGCACCATGCTTTGTTCACCTAAATGCATACACCCCCACCTTTGCTTTTACCTGAAGTGGCTACTTCTCTGTCAGCCCTGTAAATGGTGAGCCCCTCCAAATCCACCATGCTGTTTGGAACATCGTTGCTAAGCCATGTTTCTGTGAAAAACATCAGAATACAGTCCATGAGCCTTTGCTGTGTTAGGGTCCAGATCTTTATTTCGTCCAACTTGTTTGTGAGAGACCATACATTAGCGAGGAAGATGCTAGGTAGCACTGGCTGGTGTGGGTTTAGCCTTAGCTTAGCACACAAACCTACGCGCTTAGACTTTGTTTTACGGTCTCGATGTCGGACATGTCCAGTCGGTATAAATTGCTCCTTTGGTTTTGGTATCCTTCTCAGCTCTCGTGGTAAATGATTGAAGTCAAAAAAATTATGCAGAATTAGGTTTGTGTGATGATGATTGTCAAGCAGAGTTTGTCGAATGTTTTTGAAGCTCGCATGAGTGAATCGAGCTGAAATGTAGGAGATAAACGGGTAAATAAATACTGCATAGCAATAACTGGTAAGACGCTGAGCTTCACAGTGTGAACATGTTGCCATCTTGGTCTCATCTTGTGAGACATATTTACATTTTACACAGAGTCCCAACTTTTTTGGAATCGGGGTTATAATTGAAAATAGAACAAAGACAATATATCAAATGCTCAAACTTAGAAATTTTATTGTTTTATGAAAAAAATGTTAATTTTGAATTTGATGCCAGCAACATGTTTCAAAAAGTTGGGATGGGGCAACAAAAGGCTGGGAAAGTTGTATAATGCTAAAAACAACAGCTAGTGGAATGTCTCACAACTATCCATCCATTATCTGTACCTTCAAGGTCTTGGGGAAGCTGAAGCCAGTCCCAGCTGACTTCTGGCGAGAGACGGAGTACACCCTGCACAGGTCCCCAATCTATCACAAGGCTAACACAGAGACGAATAACCATTCACGCCTATGGGCAATTTTGTGTCCAGTTGACCTAACCATATATCTTTGGACTGTGAGAGGAAATTATGCAGGAGAAAGGTCCCTGGTCAACCTAGGGATCAGACCGGGAACCTTCTTGTGTGAGGTGACAGTGCTAACCACTGCACCACCGTGCCATCTTGTAACTAATTAGTTAATTGGCAACAGGTTAGTAACATGACTAGGTATTAAAAGAAGATCAAAGAATGGCAGCTTCAATTTCTGCTGTAAAAGTGAAAGACTGGGCAAATAGTGCAACTATTACGGAATAATGTTCCACAATGTAAAATTGTACAGAACTTGGTGTCAGGTGAGAATTTTCCAATTCTTTATAAAGGTGTTCAATGCTTTGTGCATGCCACTTGAGTTCTTCCACTCCAACCTTGACAAACCTTGGGCTTTATTTATACCTTGCATTGTGCACGGAGGGACTGCTATGCTGGAATAGGTTTAGGGCTAGGCTTCTTGGTTCCAGGGAAGGAAAATTGTATTGTACAGCATATAAAGACATTCATACAATTGTGTACTTCCAACTTTGTGGCAACAGTTGGGGAAGGCCCACAAACGGGTGTGATGTTTTTTGGTCACATTGCATATATTGCTTTATAGGCCAAAAGATTGGAAAAAGACCAAGCAATTTGCCAATTTTGTTCCCCCAATCTGTCCAGCTTAGGTGAACCTATGTCCACTGTAGCCTAAGATTCCTATTCTTGTCTGACAGGAGTGTAACCTGATGTGGTATTCAGCTGTTGTATCTCACTGGCCTGAAGGTTCAATGTGTTGTGCTTCCTGAGATGGTTTTTGCTAATCATGGTTGTAAAGAGTGGTTATTTGAGTTTCCTGTAACCTTCCTGTCAGCTTGAACCAGTCTGGCCATTCTCCTCTGACCGCTCTCATCAACAAGGCATTTCCACCCGTATAATCACTGGATGTCGTTTGTGTGTGACTTTTTTTGTTTTCCCATCTCATTATTCTGTTGTGTTAAGTCTGGTACCAGCCACCATACCAAAGTCAAAGTCACTGAGAGCTCTTTAGCCAATTTTATTGTGATAAATATTGATCCTACATCTCACTTGTATTATCTTATGAATGATGTACTTAACTGAAATATCTAATATGTGCTGATATTGCTCTTACTTATTCAGTGTTATGCCAGGAATGTTGACAGAGAACAGCCATGCCTAGTTAATCAGTGCATATATGAGAAATTTCATTACATTATTATTAATGTCTCCGTTTCGATGTCTGAAGATGCAACATCAATGAAAGTAAGAAACCTATTTCACAACTCCTAGGTCTTGCTATGAACTGTAAATATTTTTTCAGGAGGAATGATGAAACAAGAAGCCTTTACATAGATCACACCAAGTTGCTGTTTGGTGTGACATGTGGTTCTTGTGTATAAAGCTTAGTACAAAGCTAAATTTATCAGTTGTTTTGTAATGTTGATCTGGTGATTATTATTTTTGTTATTATTATTATTTTAGGGCCTGAACACTGAAGGTGCATGCACCCTCCACCATATGGTACCTGTACCATTGGTGCAAGGCCCTGTTGTTTTTCCTTTTTTTTTTTTTTCAAGGTGATTCCCATGGGCAAAATTTTGGTACACAAATCAGTGCTGGTGATAGTTACTGAGAGATCAAGGCTTGGGTTCTGGTGTGGCACAGTGGCTCTATAGCGCCACCGTATGTCTTTGAGTTTTTTTGACCAGTATATACTTTCACATACATGCACCAAATTCATGTCAGATTTGTTACACATGATGTCAAGATGTTGCAAATTTTAATTTGTGAAGGAATTTTTGATATCTTGTTAGATGTAGAAAAGGTGAAACAATAAATTTAAATGACTCGCCATGCAAACAGGAATGTATATAAATTATTTATTGTTTATAAATTATCTGTGGATTGCTTGACATGGCCAAAACTTCACAAGTTATTGGTTATGCTGGTTATGATCAAATCGATATGCCACTCATTTGGGTGTGGAGTACCTGCAGCAGTTGTGCAAACAGCACTATTGTAAGATGTTTCTGATTTTAATTTGTGAAGGGTTTTTTGATATCTTGGAAGGTGCAAAAATTGTGAAGTCATGAATTCCTGTCTCGCCAAGCAAACATGAATGCATTATAAATTCTCAGTGCATGGGGTTATGCACAACAAATCCATATTCTCTGAAACAGGACACATCGCTTCCGAATCAGGTCCTCTTTATGAGTTTACTCAAGATGCCTTCAGGAGGCACCAAACGATGAACATTAAATATGCAAATTGATATTTAAAACTCCTGCCACCAAAATGGTAGGGTGACCATATTTTGGTATTCAAAAAAGAGGACGCTGGAGGCAAGGTGGCGGCATGAGCAGATGGGCACCTGCAAACGAACTAAAAACAGGGGCCAGATGCATTTTTTTGTTCTCAAAAAGAGGACATGTCCAGGAAAAAGAGGATGTATGGTCACCCTTAAATGGATAAGGGGTTTAAACTGAACTGATCCTCATACATATGCCTAGAGACTATGAGTTAGTAGTCTTGAACAGGGATTATGCAGTACGTCACTAGCAAGCTAACGCTAAATAATTCATCTTAGCTGATAGAAAGCTTGTCACGCTCTGCAGATTGTTAGCTATTCACGTTGTCATATATTTTCCTGTAGTATCAAAGAAAGATAGGCTGACTGGTGATATTAGCATCAGGGCAGCCTGTCACAGGTCTATGAGGAAAAGCGAGAAAGCACACAGCCTGAGAGTAACTTTAGTTCGTCTTAATTACCCAATTCTCACATCTCTCATTACAGATCCATATTTTTCTTACGTTTTCATCCTTTGGGAAGTGATGGTGGAGTTGGACTTTCCTGACATTGCACATTGTGACACACAACAAAAATCCATGTTAGGATTATCCCACTTCTGGTACTTTATTAGTCATGACAAAGACATTTTCCTGTTCTTACTAACATTCAGATTTTAAAATCTAATAAAACTCCACCAATAAAGGGCACTAGCTAGGTTAGCTGATTAGCTATCGCCGTCAATTCATGCTGCTGTTATTGCTTTCTCTGACAAGTGGATGTAATGAGATCTGTTTTCTGGTTCCATATCCACAATATCATTTTTTCACTAATCTCAACTATATTGTTCCCAGATGGTTCACCAGATCAGATTCATGTCAAATGTGCCATAATTATGGGTTATAACGGTTTTGATGATATCCACATACCCAGAGTGACTCTCTGGTATAGCGCCATCATCTGGCAACAGAAAGAGTGTTTTTTCAAATGGTCTCAGCTTAGTAAACAACTCTAGCAATTGTCATGTGATGTTCTCATTTTCTTGAGACAATTCTACACAAGTATGTTTATCAAATATTCTGTTAGTTGAATTCAGGGCTCAGCTCATTAGTAGTCATCAGACTAGTTTTATTCCTGTATTAGACATATTTTTTTGAACAGCAATGGTCTCCTCCAATTTTTTCACTTTTTCTGTTCTCCTTGATTTCTCATTTAAAATCAAAAAGGTTCTAGACAGTGACATTGATGTTAGGTTTCAAAACTCACTCCATGTTGGTGGCTGCAACATCTGACTAAACACACTAAGGAGGTAGTGGAAGGGGCACAGGTCATGAGGGGAAGGCTACATATATTGCTGTATAAATTTAAAGTATGCCTAAGCTGTCAGAACTGACCAAGATGTACACTTTTTTATTTATTTGGTTGGGTGTGCATTTATTTGTTTGTTTATTTTAATGTCTTAATCTTATTATGCAGGTTGTAATGTTGTTCACATAACTTAGTGCTTTGATGATTTGTCACTTCGTGTTAGGATAATTTTTAGTTTTGATGAGCATTGCACAACATTGAATATATTGTGATACTGTTGAATTATACTATTGAAAAGCTACTTCACAAGTACCTTAAATACCACACCTGTTAAAACATATTTCATAATTTTTTATATTACCTGGTTTAGTAAACTAATTTATCTTTTCTTGTTTGCTTCAGTCTGTAGAAATGATTCCTACCAAGAAGTGGATCAAGATTACAGTGATACTAATAGGCCGTCTGCCCTTCAACAGCGTCATCTGCCCTCCACAAGTGACAATTTACTTGTGAAAGCCTCAGGAACTTCCCTAGTAATGACCCAGGAACTTCCCACTAATGACCATTATTTGCAAGTCCAGCAGTCAGTTGTGGATGCAAAACCTGCAAAGCTGTGTCATGACATAGAAACCACTTTCAAGGAGTTGAGTCCAACTCCTGTCTCTGCAACTCCACCATCAATGGCAACAGCATTTCCTCAGTCTATTTCTGAGCCCACTCTGGTGTCTCCTCAACCACAGTCAGTACATGCTTCAATTTTACCGAAGCTTGGAATAAGCACCACATCAGAATTGGCTTCTAATCCTCACTCACTCACCACAGCTCCATTAAAAGTCCAAACACTAAGACCTCCCGGGTTCTCTTTGTCTTCTTCTTTTGTTACAGTGAACGCAGCCCTTTCAACTGCAATATCTGCTAGTTCTCAAATGAGTCAAGGCTCCAAAGAATCTTCTGTAGCTATATCTACATCACCTATAACTATATCTCAGAGCCAGTCTCTGGCATCACCTTCTAAGGTCTCTGCAGTTCAACATGTAATGCTTCCACTTATAGAAGAGAACCAAGACCTACAGGCTACTCAGTCACCTTTATCTCAAAGTACACATATTCCTGTACTCCCTAGGCCTTCCTTCTCACTGGCCCCTGCACAAAGGGCTTTGGTATCCCCTCCTAAATTCCCAAACACTCAGACCAGTTTTTTGACTGATACAGCTGTGGATAATTCGATTCATTGTTCATTCCCTACATCTATTGCTGGCGCTTCTACTTTTCCTTTTACTGCTTCTGTTTCTTCTCAAAAGCTTTTATCTGCCCAGAAGTTCTCTGAGCATTCCCTTGTTGTAACTAATACAAATGTTGCATTATCTTCTTGTCAAGGAAGAGATCAAGCAGTTTGTCATGAATCAGAGGAGCAGACCACTGACATTTCATATTCTCCTTCAAAAACCAGCAGTGTATTTGAAGTTAGCCCGACTCACCATAAAGTCAGTGTCACAAGTTCAGCGTGTAAGCAGGAAGGCCTCACAGATCCCTCCAGTGAAGCTCTTGATAAAATCCCAGCATCAGATTTGAGTATCCCCTGTACAAAAGACTCAGAGAATGATTTCCCACCTGTAGTTAAAAAGGGTGTATGCACCAGCAAAGGCCAAAGCACTTCTGGGAAAGGAAATGATAACACCTTAAATGATGTATGGGATACTAAGACTAAAAATTACATGTCTTTGGCAGGGATTATTTATGTTAATAGGTCTGAAGCAGTGGATCTTTGTGAGCACACACAGGATGAAGGTTCCTGCATGTTTGAGGATGGGTCCATCAACAAAGACTTGAGTGATATGTTGCCAGAAAATAACCAGACAGATGACGCCTCCTGTGAAAAAGATGCAATGGATCTGAGCACTAAGAACTCCAGTGATGCAATACCACTCAAGGATAATTTTCAGATTCATAATTATTTAGACAACACTCCACTAGACTTCTCTGATAAGTTTAATGAAGGTAAGGCTGTGTAAGCTATATTAAGAAATTGTTATTTATTACTCCAGGCTATGGTTATTCATGCTTCTAACTGTATGTTCAATAATTAATCAAATTATTAGGTATGTAACGATATATTCATGCGTCAATAAATTGCGATCACAAATTTATGATGATTTAAATCAATGGAAATTAAAATGAACTGTGAATTATTAAGAATAAAAATACTTAAAAAAAAATATATATATAGTTACGGTTTACCCACTAGCCACACACTTTAAACCTAACCAAAATGTTGTTTAAAAAATGTTTTCAGTCTGCTTTCAAAAGAAGATACTGTTTTAGCAGACTTTAGTTCCTGTGGTAAAGAGTTCCAGAGAGTGGGTCCATAATGAATTAAGGCACTCTAGGCTGATTTAGTATTTATTCTAGGTATAGTAAGGAGACCCTAGCGATTTGACTGGTATGTATTCAGAGAGCAAGTCAGCAATGTAGGAAGGAGCAAAGTCATTTATACATTTAAATATAACAACTAGTATTTTAAAATCATTTGTTAGTTTAACTGGGGGCCAGTGAAGAGAGGTTAAGATGGGGGTGATGTGTTTGAATCTTATAATTTTGATTAATATTCTGGCTACAGAATTCTGGATAACCTGGAGTTTATTTTATTTAACTCTTGCTTTGTCAGTCCAGGAAAAAGTGCATTATGGTAATTTAATATACTAAAAAATAATAGCATGAGCCAGCTCTTCAGAGTGTAGTTCAGACAAGATGGGTCTAACCTTAGATTAACATGATAAAAGGCAGTCATAAATATTTGGTATGTACTTCTGGAAGTTAAGATCAGCATCTAAAATCACACCCTAGTTTTTTGACATGTTCACGAGGCTTTATTGACCGGCCATTTAATAATGAGTGAATCTGGTACCTCAAACCCTTGGAACCTATTAAAAGAATCTATTGTAAGAAATTTTGGCCATCCAAATTTAAATATCAGCAAGGCATTGACTGAGGTCATCCAATGGGCTAAGATTGTTGGACAGAACAAATATGCATAACTGTGTGTCTTCAGCGTATGAGTGATATGAAATGTTATTTTGCTGAATTATGGACCCAAGTGGCAGCATATACAAATTATACAACAGTGCACCAAGAGTTGACCCTTGTGGGACTCCGTATAGAATATCGACTTCATCAAATTTAAAATTGGCAATAGAATCAGAGAAAGATTTTCCGGTAAGATAAAGAGAAACCATGTTAAGAACTGTGCTTATAAGTCCTAGCCAGTGTTCAAGGTGCAAGGAGAAGAATTATTATTATTAGAATTATTAGCTTATTATGGTTGACCATATTGAAAGCTGCACTCAGGTTAAGAAGTACCAGGATAGAGGCTTTATGGTTGTCTAATTTTAAGATCAGACAATGTGATGCTAATTTTAAGATCACTAACAACTCTGACCAGACCAGTTTCTGTACTATGGTTAACTTAAAACCAGATGCAAATTCTTATACAAGTTGTTGTTAGACAGATAGATATGTAATTGTTGGTATATAACAATTTTAAGTATTTTTCCCAGGAATGTAAATTCTCGCAAAAAATGGATCAAGATTACTCTTTTCCAACAGTAGTATTATAATAATTTGTTTGAGACATGGGGGAAGATTCCAGAGAATAGGGTGGTACTAATATCATGTACCAAGCAGCTGAAAACATTTTTGAACATCATAGTACGCATTAGGTCAAAAGAGAATGTTGCAGAACTTAACTGTTGCACAGCTTCTCGTGATTCACTATGTTGAATAAGGATGAAGTTGGAAAAAGTGTTGGCAGTATTACCTGGAGGATAAGATGGGTAAGAATTACCCATAACGTTGTTCCTGATATTGGAATTTTTTTTTCAATATTTATTTAAATTATGAGCCAAACTCGTTACATTTATTTGAAGACTGGAGCTGAGCAGGTATCAGTCTAAGAGGATGAACAAGTTTGTCATTTGTACTAAAAAAAACCTTAGAATTATTCAAGTTTCACTAATAATTTGAGAGCTGTAATACTGTCTAGATATTTATTTATAGATCCTTATAGATATAATAATTAACCTTATGCCAGTTCCATTCATAAACTCTACTTTTAGCTTTCTGGGTTCATACCACTGTAAAGTTTAAACATTATTATATAATTAACATATGTATGTGTGATGTGGGCAGCATAGTCCAAGACCCTGATTACACTTGGTTTTAAAAATGCGTCTTGAGCATTCAGGTCACAAATGGACTGCCGAGACACATCACCGTTTACACCTGTGTTTATCATGCGTCTCCATGGTGTTAAGCTGACCACTTTTGTTCAAATTTCGTTACTGCCTACATCACGACCGCTAGATGGTCTAAGGTCCGCGCAAAATTATATTAAAGCGTTAAACCTGCAACATACTTTCATTATTTTCTTGCACTCCAACCACGTACATCTGTACTCCTTTACATTTTCTACTGGATCCTTTACAGTGTCCAGCATTAATGACGTATTTTCCTGTTACGTCCGTGTTGTGGATGCAGGTATGTGGTTAAATGTGTCCCAGACCACCGTGGCAAGTGGTTTGAGTGAGTGCGTCTTGAAGGTCGTTTACACTTATATTTAGCGCTATCCAATTGTGATCAGATCACCCAAGGCGTATTATAATACCAAGTGTTAACGGGGTCCAAATCTTGTGAAAACTTGATTGTCATGAGCTGCATTTGAAATCATATTTAAAAAAATATTTACTGATATTAAAAATACAGAAGGCTGGTGCACTTTCCGTTGGCTTCTAAAATTCAAACACTAACCATGATAAGCCATAAAACTGGTTTAGAATAGTACGCAGGAATGTGATTTGAGACACAACACTAGTTTGTTTAGAAGAGGTGGATGGACATGGAAAGTTGTCCATTTCTGTTGTACACTTTTAATTTAACTGTGGCTTACTTCCCTGTGACTCCCAGTAACAATTTCAAGTATTAGCACACAAAATCTGTTTTTGATGTTTCTAATTTGTAAAAAAATAATAATAATAATAAAAAAATGAAAGAGGAGACTATGATTTTCTCTCATGATCCCACTTGTAAATCAAGTGACTCCATGTGAGTTTTTCTATATGAAAAGTCAAAATAAAGCCGCTTATTTCAAAACTGTTCTTAATCTAGAAAGAACCTTATAATACACAATGTGTGAAAAGTAATATAATGTTATGAAATGAGCATGACATGTTCTGGATCTGTATGTTTGGTTCTGTATCTCCTTTACTCTTTGTCATCAATGCTTTTAAATTGGGAAATAATTCAATAGTTTGGGTTAATAAATTATACATTTCCATGTCATACTCATACTGAAACTTATTAAAGTCTGTGAAATATCTACTATACTTATTAATGGATGTTAGTATTGGAGGATTAACTTGGAACAACTGATGGAAATATTTGTTATTCCTGTTTTCCTCATAGCCAACAAAACAGAGGGTAAAGAGAAAAGGCTCGATGTGTCAGGCTCTGGCTTATGTATGAATTATACCATCCTTGCAGTAACAGACGCAGGAGGGCAGGGAAGTACTGGTACATCTGTTGCAGACACCAGCCTACCATTGGCTACCACCCCATGTTCCATGACAAAGAGGAAGGAACGCAAGCCCAAGACGATAAAGGGTTCAGCTTCCTCTGCTCAAAGTAAAGCAGCTGTCTTCTGGCCAATGGCCAATTAAATACAATCTTTTTATTTTCATGCCCTACTTTATGTTTAGAATACTCAAGGAAAGAATCTGATTGTTTAGTAGGCTTATGTACCAGTTGATGATTATGTTGATGAACTTGATGAACCCAGTTGATGAACTTTACTTGAGTATATTTATGCTTCTTTGTGTAATAATTTGTAAACATTCTGTCTGACAGGTTCATTAAGAGACATTAAGAAAAAGAGGACAAATTCAACATCTAAAGCTCCCAGAAAAGTGAAGGAGAAAAAGAAAAATGAAGAGAAAGTTCCATGTGCAACAAAGAAGAGCAAAATTTCCAAAGAGGCACCTGCCTCTGCCAGCTCTCTTCCTGATGGAGCTTCATCGCTTCTGCTCAAAGAAGGCTTTATCAGTGACTTATACTTGACAGACAATGTTGTGCATCCTGTTTTGAAATATGAGAATATTAAGAAGGCCAGAATAAAAGAGCCTGCTGGAAAGTGTTCAAAGCCATCCAAAATCAAAGTTGTTTTTGATGAAAACGCAAAGGGGGACCATGATGACAGCGGCTTGATAACAGGTTACAATGTTACCTACTTGCTTCAGGGGCATTGTAGAAAGTCTGGGGTGGGGTGGTGGATGGATGTGGTTGTATGTGTGGGTGTTTGTATGAAGGAAGACTTTGAAGTCAGGTGGATTTTCAAAAGAGCTTCAGGCACACTTTTATTTTTCAACCAAGAGCTTTTTACTACACCATCGAACTATATCACCACAAACCAAAGGGGCAACAGCAGTTCAGGCAATCACTTTATTCAAGTTAAACATCAAGTTAGGATTCAAGCTTATTGCTCCGTGTGTGTGTGTTTGTCTGTGGTGGTGAGGTACAGGTGATTTCACATGCAGTGACGTATCAAATGCAACCCTGGCCTAACATAGAGACATTGTTCCTGTACTTGCATACCTTTTGTTTTACTGGGGGAGTAAAACAAGATCCACAACACACCACATCAGTACTGAAAGAGTTGACCACTTTCTGTGTCAACATATATTTATTTATTTATTTATTTATTTTCTCCCCTGTCACACAACTACCAAGGAGGGAGAAGGGGCAGAATAACACCTTCGCCAGAAAATACTATTTTTGTCCATTTGCAAATTCATGAGCTCACAGATGCCCATGATTAGCACGGCCTCCCCGCGAGAGGGCCAGTTTTGCTTTCTTGGACTTCTGGCTGTGGCATCATCAGAATTTGAACGTATGAACTCTGGATGCCAGGATTTCTTTTCTTAGCCATAAACCAGGATTTCCCTTGATTAACTTTTTGTTCTATAGTTGTGGTTTTGTTTTTGTGCACACAAGTGCAATTTACTAGTATAATATTGTCAAAACAATATTGCTAAAAAGGTATTTTACCCTAATGGTGTCACCCATTTATGCAGAGAGATGAAAAGTTAAAGGACGAACCTGACTATATAAGTGAAGAAACATAATGAGTACATTTGCTTCCAGACAGACGTACTTCATTATACATTTAAGCAGAAGACATCCATTGAAGTTCTGTGGCATGGATAGTTGATTTTGGATTAAAATGGCAAGAGGAAAACAGCTAATTGGTTTTGAAAAAGGGTTCATTATTGTGCCATGTATGAGATGAAATTCAGGTCACAATGATAGCTCAACTGGCTAATATTTAAACAGAAAGAGTTATTAAAGTAGCTAGTGCATTGAGATCTATGAGTGAGGCGGGTGTATGGTGGCTCTGTTGTGGTCTTGTACTTGGAGTGATGGGTCACTGCAAATCAGAATCAGAAAACTTTATTGATCTCGCAGGAAATTGCTAATCAATTCAAAGTCACGCTGACTGATCACTTTTATTCTATTAGGAAACATTTCTATACTTTCTACCACTAAAATATTGATATGGAATCTAATCATATTAGATTAAAATGATGTGAAATGTCACTGCAATTTTCACACTCAGGAATGAGAGGAGCTGACGTGATTAATTATTGCAGGAGAATGTCTCATCACGTCTTGACAATGTTTTTATTTACTCCAATACTTTTAACAATTGCACCTCCTTCACCACATAACAAACTGCAGAATTGTGACAGAAAATGAGAATATACAATGTCTTACAGAATTATTGATATCCTTTATGAGAGTGAGCATAAAATAAAAACAATAATTGATGCAATAATTGATGTTTTGAGCTCAGGCACATATAGTTATATTCAACATGGTAAACATTTAAATATTTTGTGTTTCTTTATCCATTTCTGTCTTGATTTAGAAGTATGTTTGAAGTATGTATTTAGAAGTATGCTCAGGAATGGTTTGAGGAGCATAACAGAGTTCAAGATCTCAATCCTATGGAGTTTTTATGGGATGTGCTAGACAAACACGTCCGATCTATGGAGGCCCTACCTCGCAACTTACAAGACTTAAAGAATCTGCTGCTAACAGCTTGGTGCCTGCTACCACAACCTTTAGAGGGCCTGTGGAGCCCATACCTTGACGAGTCAGAGCTTCTTTGGCACACGAGGGACCTTCACAACACTTGGCAGAAAGTTTTGATGTTATGGCTCATTGGGGTGCCAAAGGGATTTTATTTGTGTTGAACCTTGTTTTTATACCTCAGGCAAATGGAACATGGCTAAAGGCAACAACAGAGAACCTGGGATCTGAGAGCAAATTTAAAAAAATTCAACAATAACAATGTTTAAAATGTAAAATATTTCTTGGTGTGTCAATAGTTTTGGAACGTACTATTGTGAGAGAAAATATTATTTACAAAAAGTTTATTAATATTTTGATTAGAAGAGAAATTTTGAATTATTGTGTGAAATTATTTATATTATAACTATTATATATTATTATAGTGAGTTGAATTTTTTTGCACTTGTGCTGTTATCACAAAAATAGAGGCCATGGTATGTGGGTTGCGCTTCACACGTTTAAGTCTCCTTTTTATCCTTAGGAGAAACCCCAAGACGGAGAATTGCTACGGAAGAGCAAGTCATCTTCCCTCTTCTTCATGGGTAAGAGCCATAAACAAGCTTTAAAGTAAGAAAGGCATAAATATGCTTTAATTAATAAATATGCCAAATATTAACTTAAAGTAATGTTAACCAAATTAGTGGAAGTTAATTAAATTTTTTTTTTTTTTTTTTTTTTAACTTAACTCTTTATTTATCCTTTTCTTTTGTCAGTGGTTTGGTATCACTGTGGAAATGTATTGAAAAAGAGTAAAGTTTAAAGGTCCACTATGTAGGATTCAAGAATCTGAAAGACAACCTCCCATTTCCTAGCACATATTTGCACATATGGTGGCCATCAGGTGCCCATAATGTACTTCCAAGTACTTACATTTACACTCCCTTGCTTTTTCCATGCTAAATAATAAGTATGATTCTCCATTTTACAAAAATTCGTTTTTCTCAGACTTTTTAGCCAACACCAGCATACATTGATTCCTCTTCTTTCTTCTTCTTTGTCGCCTTTTTTTCTTCTTTGTTGTGCTTTCGGTACTTCCTTCTGGATTCATGCTGCTGCTTGTAAAAACACGGAATGTGCTTTCTAGAGGTTTGTTTGTTCTTGGCTACTGTAGCGGTGCATCATTGCGGCTCCGTAGGAGTGGACCCGCACCCTATGTAGATATAAAGGGCTTTTTCTGAGCTTATGAAAGCACAGTGATTTGTACTTAGAGGTAATTATAAGCTAATGAAAACATACTTAGGAATTTCTGAAGTTTATTATAGAATATATACTCCCTTTCTGCTAATAGATACTGTACCTTCAAAATCCTACAAAGTGGACCGTTAATAAAATGTTACTTATATGTAAAATAAATAGATAAATTTAAAATAAAGAAATTATTCAGCTTTTTAACTTACTAAAGTGAATGGTGTACAGTAGTAGAATTTTTTTTTAAAGTTATCATAGTGTATAATTTGCTTTTTAAAATTTTTAAATTTGCTATTTAGTTGGAGGCGAGAGATTCATGTGCGGAATCTTGATGGCCGATTGAAAGGAGAAACATGGTACTATACACCTTGTGGGAGAAGAATGAAACAGTTTCCTGAGGTCATTAAGGTAAGGCTTAATCTTTTGTGAACTTCTGGTAGACATGAACTAGTTAAACAGTAAGTCACAGCTCTGAATACACTGCACAATAAAAGTTTTTGCTTCTTGAACACTGTTGTATATTTCTTATAGATTTTTGGGTGCTGATCACGAATATCACATCAAAATTTACCCATCATGTACCAACTCAGAGAAATCTTCAGTTTTGTCATGATTTTTTCTTATATTTGTATCCAAACATTTTTGCTCCCGTAAGTGACTTATCAACAACGGTTTG
>JAQQZR010000012.1:528025-538709 GCA_030068235.1 Notoglanidium macrostoma
GGTGTAGTTGTCCTGTAGTCAGTGATGGCCTGGATGCCCTGCCACATGCGCCGCGTGTCGCCGCTGTCCTGAAAGTGATCCAGTTGCTGCTCTGATGGCCCGAGACAGTTTGGCCCAAGCTATTCTTAGAGCCGGCTTGTCACCTGCTCTGAAGGCGGTGTCACGGGCCCTAAGCAGCTCACGCACCTCTGCTGTCATCCACGGCTTCCGGTTTGAGCATGTAATGATGGTCTTGGAGACAGTGACGTCATCTACGCACTTGCTAATGTAGCTGGTCACAGATGACGCGTACTCCTCCAAGTTGGTATTGTCGCCTTCGGTTTCAGCCTCCTTGAGCATATGCCAGTGAGTGTACTCAAAACAATCCTGTAGAGCAGAAATGGCTCCTGCGGGCCAGGTTCTCACCTGCTTCAGAACCGGCCTGGTGCGTCTAATGTTGGCATTAGCATAACAGTGATGTGGTCTGAGTAGCCGAGGTGGGGCGGGGCTCCGCGCGGTATGCGCGGAGATGTTTGTGTAAACAAGATTCAGCATGTTTGTCCCCCTCGTTGCAAAATCCACATACTGGATTTCGGGAGCACTGACTTGAGATTTGCTTTGTTGAAATCTTCATCGACAATAAACAGTCCATTGGGGTGAATATTCTGTAGATCACTAACAGCCTTGTACAGCTTTCAGAGCGCATCCTTAGCTTTAGCGCTGGGGGGAATGTACACTCCGATAATGAACAGCATCAGGCTACGCCTGGTTTCCATAGCAACCCGGGGACACGTAGCGTTTCCATGGGGTCTTCCTGCAGGTAAGTTTTTGAGTATTTCTTTATATCCAGTAATGTTTCTCGTAGGTAGAAAAGCACGATTTAAAAACATAAAAGCACGATTTCGGATCCGGAGGGGCCGCTGCGTGCATACGGTTGCACCGCCAACGTCACAAGTCACATAATACTTGCGTATTATTGTCTGAACGGATGAGGGTGGGACCTTCAGGCATCTGTAATTTTCACCTAAGGATGAGCCACACTAGTGAAGATCCACAATTCTTTTCCTGATGTCTTAGTTGATTTCTCTTGATTTTCCCATGATGTCAAAGAAAGAAGCTCTGTGTTTAAGGTGTGCCTTTATATGCATCCACAGGTGTGCCACCAATTAACTCAAATGGAATGAATTAACCTATCAGAAGCTTCTTAAGCTCAGAATGAAATCGTCTGGAGTTTTCTTTTTGTTTAAGGACACAATAAACTTAGTGTATGTATACTTCTGACTTTGATGAAAGTAATAAAAAAATACATAAAAGTTCCCCCTCGCTTGATTCTGACATTTAACAAATGCAAAAAATGTTAATATTTATCTAAAACAGAAAAAGTTTACTCTGATTTAACATTTGAAAGTAAAGAAAAGAAAATTTTTTTTTTCTGAAGTGCATGTAAATATCTGGTTTCAACTGTACGTAGGTTCCAAATTAGAACTGATATGAAAATACACCGTACTGGCAACCCAATTTTTTTTACTTTGTTTCTGCTTATCGGCTCTGAAACACTACATATCAAGTCATGTCAAGGGGTACTTTGTAGCCATAACAGCCATACACAAGTGTGCAGTGGTACAAAACATAATTTCCCAGGATTACGGTGCAACATAAGACACATAAGGGGTTGTATCAACTACAGGTGTAAAATGCAAATTAATTACAAGAATGCAAACATGGGAGATGGACTCAGAACACAAATACTGCACAATACATGATACAGGGGGGAGAGAAAGGTCTTGGTTATTTTATCCCCCCTCTGTGTTCATGATCCTTTGCAGCTCTGAGGCATTGCAATTCCCAAACCAGGTGGTGATGCAGCTGGTCAGGACACTCTGAATGGTCCCCTTGTAGAATGTAGTGAGGATGGGGGGTGGGAGGTTTGGCCTCTATAGTCGACATAAGAAGTGCAGACACTGCTGTGCTTTCTCGGCCAAAGAGGTGGTGTCGAGGATCCAGGTGAGAAATGTCAGGTGGATACCAAGAAATTTGGTGATCCCGACTGTCTCTACTGCTGAGTCCTAAATGTGCCTTCCTGAAGTCAGCAATAATTTATTTTGTCTTACCCACATTTAGAAACAGATTTTTGCCTTTGCATCAGTTTCCCAGATGCTCCACTTCTTTCCTGTAAGCTGACTCCTCACTGTTGCTAATGAGTCTCACTACTGTTGTATTATCCGATAATCTGATGAAGCTGTTAGAGCTATACTGTGTAGTACAGTCATGAGTCAGCAGGATGAAGAGGAGTGGGCTGAGCACCCAGCCCTGGCGGTGCTAGTGTTTAGAATGATGATCCTGGAGGTGGTGTGACAAATGCACACTGACTGAGGCCTCTCAGTCCTGAGGTCCAAGATCCAATTACACAAGGAGGTGTTGAAACCCAGCTGTCTCTTCCCAATTAGCTGCTGTGGGATTGTGGTGTTCAATGCTGAACTGAAGTCAATGAGCATTCTAATGCATGTTACTTTTGTCCAAGTGGGTGAGGGCCGGGTGCAGGGCAGATAATAAGGCATTATGCCCCAGGACTGGTTTGCCCTCACTGTACTGAGCGCTGCCTTATCTCTTGGTCTGAAGGCAGCTTCACGGTCCATTTGTAGCACGTGCACCTTTGGTGTCATGCTTGTTTTTTGGTTTGCCCATGTGGAGACAGTTTTGGAGGTAGTTACATCCTCTATACACTTATTAATGTAACTGGTGACAGAAGACACCTACTCCTCCCGATCTTTGTTCTGACAGTAGGAAGCAGCCTCCTTGAGCATGTTGTGGTCTGTGTGCTCGAAATAGCTTCAGCTCGGCAGGACTGCACCCGCTGGCCTGACCCTGATGTGTCTGAAGTGGTTTGGCACATACCAGCAGTGGTCTGTATGCTTGCATTAGCATAACAGAGATGTGGTCTGATGAGCCCAGGTGTGGCTTTGCATGGCTCAGTAAATGCCATGGGAATTGGTGTAAAATAAGTCCAGCTTGATTTCCCCTCTGCCAGGAAAATTCACATGATGAAGTGGAGAGCTGCTTTCAGGTTTATATGATTGAGGTCACTAGCCACAATGAAAAATCCTTTCGGATATGTGGGTTGCAACTCACTGACAGCTCTGTAAGGCTCACTAGGAAACCGCCATGATTTGCTGCTGCTGGACGGGATGTAAACAGTCATGATATCATCAGCGGTATACTCCTTCAGAAGCTAGTAAGGATGGCAGGACAGCGTTATAATTTCTACCATCGGCAAGCAGTGGCTTGTGATGACTGCAGTTTTTACTGCAATGCAGAAACGCAGAAGTCCCATGTTGGATGTTTCCTTAAAGTATGATATGGTCCAGCTTGTTGTCCAGAGAGTGGACTTTGAAAAGTAGGATGGGTGGGAGAGGAGGTCTAGTTGGGTTGGCTCTTGGCCTCCAACGGATACCTGTTTGCTTGCCGTGATTGTTTCCTCTCACACCGCTGCGGTGCCTCGTCACCTGGGCAGCTAGGTCAGGCAAGGTCACGGTCTCATGGCCTTGAATCCGCAATAAACCAAGGCTACTCAGTTTCTCTCCCAATGCTGTGTCCATATAAGGCTAACAGTACTTTCCAGTGTACAGTACAGTTTCACGAGTGTAGGTCATTGTCCTGTTGCTGTTATTGTTCATTGCAACATGAAAGTATGAAGAACAGATGGCATTTAAAATAAGTAAACACCATTTGGTCTGGTGCCAAGTATGGCAACTGCGTGCCACCATCTTGGAATGGACTCTGCAAGGATTCCATATCTTCAAGGACGTGCGTGGGCTATCTGCAAGGACGCATTTTGGGTCATACATCAACGTTAAACAGCCATTTGCTTAAACGCAAGCTAACATGCATGACAACAGTGTGAAAGGTAGACAATGAAGGGTTTGTGGACTCCTTGATAAGCAGACAAAGAATTTATTCTTAATGCATGCATGCAGTCTCCTCTGTTACAGCGATGCACAGAAGCACACACTTTCTTTTTCACACAGCTTAAATAGCAAGAACAAGATGTGGGCTAGTTTCCATGCAAAATGTTTTTGTACTCTTTCAATAAGCAAAATACCGGCACAAACCAGTTCTGGTGAGACAGTGTCTGTACAAAATGTTATGATATATTTCCTGTCATGTCCCTCTCAGGGTTGAGGGCAGACTCTATATACACACACACACACACAGATACATGCACATCATATCACACGCACACATGACAAAGGCTTATTTTTCCCCTACAGGTCAAAAGTATAGTTTCACTTTAATAAAGAAAACTTCAAATCCATTCTTAACCCTCTCTGTACCCCATAGCGAACTTGAACAAAATGTGCTGAGATGTTTGTATGTGTGTAAGTGTGGGTTTGTGCTTGTGACATTTGATTAGAATACAAAACAGGTGGTAGACTGGTGAAGCTATGTGTATCAAAACTGCAGACAGAAATTATAGTCTAACTACGTTAAATGATAGTTAATGGTCAGTCGCCCTCAGCCAACTCATGCCCATATAAGGTTAAACGATGATATATATCTATATATGTCCATATAAGGTTAAAACATTTGTTCCTGAAATAATATCCCTGGCTATGGAAATGAGCTGTAGGGTGTATGTATAGCTGTTACTACTTCATATTTTATAGCATATTAAGTTACAATTCAAACTAAACAAAGTTGTATTTGTCCTTTTTCTACAACTGTTTGTTTACAGGATGACAAAATGAAAGGAATTTCTTTATTCTTTGTGAAACGCTGCAGTGTTCTAGAATTCTCCTGGGGTACAGATGGTTAAATTACAGGACTGTTGCAG
Organism: Notoglanidium macrostoma; assembly: GCA_030068235.1. Lineage (NCBI taxonomy): Eukaryota > Metazoa > Chordata > Actinopteri > Siluriformes > Auchenoglanididae > Notoglanidium > Notoglanidium macrostoma. Next base: position 532,836 of record JAQQZR010000012.1, read on the forward strand.
AGGATAGAAATGATTTGTTATCCAAACATTTAATCCTCTTTTTTTTTTTAAGCTGTTATGGAACTGAAATGGAGAACTGATCAGAACCGAAAAGCGAAACCCGAACTAGAATTAGTAAAATTCAAATGATACCCAACCCTCCTATTATTTAATAATTAATTTAAGAAAGCAGAGGTGGGAAACAGTGTTCATCTATTAAAGAATTGTAATATGATTCTAGTGTTATAAACTTGTATTTCCTAATAATGATCCATGGTAATGTGATGTGATGCGACAGCATTTTCACTTTCAGCAGTCTAAAAAAATCCAAATCTTTGTGGCCCACACTGTTGCTGTTTCCAATAACAATTTCCTAACAATATGGCGGACAAAATGTAAAATTATTTCCTCATCTTGAATCATTTTATTATTTTTTGCAGATGTACCACTGCTCAGATTGTGGAAAGAGTTTTACTACAAGTGGCAGTCTCAAAATTCACCAGCGCATTCACACAGGAGAGAAGCCGTATCACTGTGGACAGTGTGGGAAGAGTTTTACTCAGCAGAGTTCTCTCCGACTACACCAGCTCATTCACACAGGAGAGAAGCCGTATCACTGTGGACTGTGTGGGCAGAGTTTTAATCATCGAAGTTCTCTCCGACTGCACCGTCGCATTCACACAGGAGAGAAGCCGTATCTCTGTGGACAGTGTGGGAAGAGTTTTAATCGTCAGAGTTCTCTCCGACTACACCAGCACATTCACACAGGAGAGAAGCCGTATCACTGTGAACAGTGTGGGAAGAGTTTTACTCAGCAGGGTCATCTCCAACTACACCAGCGCATTCACACAGGAGAGAAGCCGTATCACTGTGGACAGTGTGGGAAGAGTTTTACTCGTCAGAGTTCTCTCCATCTTCATCAGCGCATTCACACAGGAGAGAAGCCGTATCACTGTGGACAGTGTGGGAAGAGTTTTACTCAGCAGAGTTATCTCCAACTACACCAGCGCATTCACACAGGAGAGAAGCCGTATCACTGTGGACAGTGTGGGAAGAGTTTTACTCAGCAGCGTTGTCTCCAACTACACCAGCATGTTCATACAGGAGAGAAACCGTATCACTGTGGACAGTGTGGGAAGAGTTTTACTTGTCAGAGTTCTCTCCAACTACACCAGCGCATCCACACAGGAGAGAAGCCGTATCACTGTGGACAGTGTTGGAAGAGTTTTACTCAGCAGGGTCATCTCCAACTACACCAGCACATTCACACAGGAGAGAAGCCGTATCACTGTGGACAGTGTGGGAAGAGTTTTACTCGGCAGCGTTCTCTCAAACGACACCAGCACATTCACACAGAAGAGAACCCGTATCACTGTGGACAGTGTGGGAAGAGGTTTACTTGTCAGCGTTCTCTCCAACTACACCAGCTCATTCACACAGGAGAGAAGCCGTATCACTGTGGACTGTGTGCAGAGAGTTTTACTCATCAGAGTTCTCTCCAACGACACCAGCACATTCACACAGGAGAGAAGCCGTATCACTGTGGACAGTGTGAGAAGAGTTTTACTTGTAAGGGTCATCTCCGACGACACCAGCTCATTCACACGGGAGAGAAGCCGTATCACTGTGGACAGTGTGGGAAGAGGTTTACTTGTCAGAGTTCTCTCCATCGACACCACCTCATTCACACGGGAGAGAAGCCGTATCACTGTGGGCAGTGTGGGAAGAGTTTTACTTGTCAGAGTCATCTCCGACAACACCAGCGCATTCACACAGGAGAGAAGCCGTATCACTGTGGAGTATGTGCGAGGAGTTTTACTCATCAGAGTTCTCTCCAACGACACCAGCACATTCACACAGGAGAGAAGCCGTATCACTGTGGACAGTGTGGGAAGAGTTTTAATCGTAAGAGTTCTCTCCGACGACACCAGAACATTCACACAGGAAATTAGCCGCATCACTGCTCCCAGTTTCACATGGAAGCGTTTTAGTCGCCCAAGTGCTTTCCACTGCCACCTGCAGAGTCATACAGGTCAGAAGCCATACCCCTGTGGGCAATGGGCATGGAGCTATAGTTATTAAAGATCATTTAGGAAACACAATGGACCTGCCTGATCCCTCCTGATGTCTTACTTCTGGTTGGAGTTATCATCACTTGAAAACCACTTGATCTTGTTGTGGATGACCCCATGTGATCTGCCTGAATAAACACTGAAGATGGCACTGGACTGCTGTGGACATTTGTGGTTCTGCTACAATGGAGTAGGACTTAAATTACCATGAACAGTCTTGCACTCAAATCTTCCTCACTGAATCAATTGAAACAGTGAAGACTTTATGTAAAAAAGAAATTGTTGCATTATGTGGCTCACAACTGTACTTTTTGACCATATAATATAGCTACAGAGGTGTGTTAATTGTAATCACACTGTCCCCTGTCACCAAAATGAGGATGGGTTCCCTTTTGATTCTGGCCCCACTCATGGTTTCTTCCTCGTGTTGTCTCGGGAGGTTTTTCCTTGCCACCTCACATTGGTGGACATTGGTTGCACACAGACTGCTTGCTTTGGCAGTAACTTACAGAATTGTCTTAAATCAACACAAACTACTTAACTGTACTTTGTGTTAATAAAACATTGTTACAATTTGATTCAATATAGTAAATGAAACTCTTTGATCATCTTATTCCAACACAATTAAATCCTATTTATTCCAAAACTTTGATCACTTAACTCTAGCAATATTTTTATTTTCATGTATATTTTCATAAATAAATTATATTTAATTCATTTGCAAATTAATATGATAATATAATGTAATGAAAATATGAGATTCTTACATATAAATACAAAATTTTTACATAAAAATAAAATTGAAATTTCAGCAATCAATTACTTTTTGTTCAATACTTTTTCTTGATCGTTTGTAACATTAACCATTCGAGTTTTATTTCAAAACCTTTATTCCGCAACCTGGATAAACAGCAGGAGTCCTCACTTTAAATGTGCCAGTCTAATACTCACATAAAATGTCAAATATTTGCTTTCTCTTTCCTCTCCCTTTCATTGAGTTTCCTGTCTAACTGTGTAATGTTCACACATATACTGAAACAAGGAATGTAGAGCTGTAGATTTTACACATTAATTTTTAAGGAACAATGAGGCAAAAGTAAGAACAGTAAGACCTCCTCACTGGTGTAGTTTAGTTTTCAAGCTTTGGGCCTTTCTTGATAACTCAGCTGCATCTAACTACATTATTACCTTATAACCTTATAACCTAACTACATTATACCTAATAACTTCAAGTATGTAGCGGAGCTTTGACGGGTATGTCATATTTAAGGCATAAAAAAAGTTCAAAGGCCACATTCTCCAGATCATCAAGCATCACCACACCCTCAAGAATTGCTCCCACATCAGAATAATCACTGCCAGGACTCCCTCTGGCGACATGGATCCCCCCTGTTGTTTCGTCCATGACACTTAGTGTGTTGGCCTCAGTCATGTCCTGGTGAAATGAAAATAATTTATTGAAATTGCAAATTGTAGCTATTAAGATAAAATAAATTAAGATAGCTGTAGAAACAATGTTTTTGCTGGACAGCTGGAATTACCATGACTTTGTCAGAATATAGATAGACTTGGTAAAATGTTCTTATAACCTAAGTGTTTTAGGTTTTTAGGTGTTTTTTTTTTTTTTTTGTTTTTTTGTTTTTTTTTTTTAAGTATGTTTAAACAAACATTTTTTAAATGTGGCAAAAACACACACTCACCAGGTCTTGCACCAGATCCTCAGGATGCTCGTTGAGGTAGATGCCGAGTCCTTTTATGATGCATTCTCTGCTGGAATCAATATTATCCTCAAGGATTAAAAAGAATTTAACAGCATTTTAACTTGTATTGTAAGTAGCAGGGATGAAACAAGGCAAAGACAACAAAAAAATCTGAAAACTGTTCTGTAACAGTTGACTTGAGAGGCTGGCATCTGCATAAACAATCTGAAATCTATGGTGACCTAATGAAAATGATCATTGAATAATTAAAGCATTTGGGAAGCTTGAGAATATAATGATTAGGATTCAGGAATTGGGACATACTGCAAGGTTTTGTTCTCTTTAGCATCCAATATATATTCAGCTGGTTCAACAAAGTGTGTTGAATTACATTTGGTAGGTCCTTTGGGAAATCAACACTACAATTTGGCTTTGCATCAGAGTATGACTCGCCTACGTTATCTGAAGTATCTTCTACAGATTCAAGGAAAACAAAGCTGGCTGTCACAATTCCTGGTTTAAAATCTGTTAAAAAATAAGAATTGTGTCTTCTGCTCTTGTGGCATTCAAAGGTTCCTCAGATATTTGTTTGAAAGTTGCAATCTAAAAACATGCAAGATACAGCCTCATTTTTCTTCAGGTGTGCATTAATGTGAGCCCAGTAATCCCTTTCAGAGACAAGATCCTTACAAGGACATAACTGGCAACTAAAATATACAGCTCTGTTTGATGATGACTGGTTTTAGTCACATGAAATCTATTCAAATGAATTAAAAGCGCCTTCCACATTCTAAAAGTGCATGGGCAGCTTGAATATACACACGGAAAATGATTATTATTCCCATAATATTTATGTTTCATATGATAATGCTTTAATACTTGGGACCTACTTGGCAAAACTGAGGGGCAGACCTTACAATGCCACATTCACATTGTCATACTTAAAGCTTGCAGCACCATTCACTGCAAAAGACAAAAGATAAACTGAAATAAATAAGGATTTAAGTAGATTTGATATTTCATTGATATAGGTGGGAGGGTGAGGGTCTAAGTAATGATAGTGAACAAAGAAGGTCTTAACAGTTACACTCAAATGTACAAATTTCAATGTGGGGCTGGTGGTGAGCTACAGCACCGAACACAAATCACTGCATTAGTATACTTCTAAAAGAAGCTTCTAAATGTAATTTTGGGTGGAGACACTTAAAATCCAGTTATTTTGAGAAAAGATACATACTCACTACAGAATCTGAGCCACAGTGGAGGCAGTGTGCAGGTGTGGTGGCAACCTGTAGCAACAAGACAGCTTTAAAAAAAAAATTATAAATATACATATATATATATATATATATATATAAACAAAGATAACATGCTTCTAAAACCCAAAAACTGTGACTCAAAAACACATAAACGGTTACTTACCAGTGCAAAGAAATTCACACAGAAATGAACAGTGTTGTGTTCAGATAAGGAGTGTCACCGAGGTTTCACCAAAATTTTCACCGAGGAACATGGCAGAACTTTCAACATTTCAACTAATTTAACATTAACTTGGCAATTCAAATCATGGCTACTCTCAGAGGTAGAAAAAGATGTTTGGACAGTTTTAGCTATAATACAACTGAAAATGTGAAAATGAAAATATATGATCCAAACAAAGTGGGTGCAAAAATGATGGGTGGGAAAAATAATACAAAACCCAAATGACTAGAAGGACAAAAACCGAATATGTATTTGTATGTATATTTTATATAAGTTTAGATCAAATGTCCAATAACAAAATTAACACTGACAATTATGCATTAGCCAATATTCAAACATTCAAAAATAAATCCAGTCATCCTTACTTACCGAGCTAAGCTGAGTAATGGCGTGACTGAACAGGTCTCCTCCGAGAAAAAAATTGCAATCGTGTGGGATATCGCGAGAAAATTTTGATTGATACATTTGTTAATGTTGCCTCACAGCAAGAAGGTCCTGGGTTCAATCCCCGGGTCATCCAGGGTGCCTTTCTGTGTGGAGTTTGCACGTTCTCCCCGTGCATGAGTGGGTTTCCTTCGGGTGCTCCGGTTTCCTCCCACAGTCCAAAGACATGCAGATTAGGTCAACTGGCTACTCTAAAT
>JAQQZR010000012.1:546765-557326 GCA_030068235.1 Notoglanidium macrostoma
AAGCGTGCCGTAATCAAAGCTAAAGGCGGGCCAGCGAAATATTAGTGTGTGTGACTTTCTTTTTGGACAGGCAGTGTAGTTTTAAATAGACGATCTCTGGCTGGGCATGAAGTGAGCTCTCCACACCGGTAGGGGCCGCTGCATAGTTTTGAGGTTTATGTGAACAGTGACGGCGTCAGAACTCTAAAGTGAGCACAATTAAACACAACAGGTTTTAATATCTACGGTGTTGTATTATATTATAGCATAATATAATTAGAAATAAAATGTTATTACGATGGAATTCCCATCGTCTCCGCGGCACTCCAGCTCAGGAGGTGGCGGTAATGCAACTGTTCCGCCAAAACAATAAACACCAAAGAAGAAGCACTAATCAGGGAGCAGTAATGGCGGCAGTGGAAAAAAAAAAAAAAAAGCAAAAGACGCCACACAAGCGCAGTCTAGTTTTCAGTAGCTTTTTTTTTTTTTAAGTGATGGTGAAACAAACCTTCCTGAAACTTGCAGGCTTTTAATCTGTGTCGAAAAATATTTTATTTCTCGACGCTTCAAGCGCTCACTAGAGGCCTCTAGTGGTCAGATAAAAATCTGTTCGAACAACAAAGACCGAATAAATAAATAAACGGCTGATGTAAGCTTTGTAAAGTTATGGAGAACTTCTTGAAATTCTTATATTACGTTTTCACTGTAGCCTGGCTATGAGATCTTTAAATAGTATGTGTGACCAGAGACTAAAGTTTAAGTCAGTCGTGTTACACTGCTGTCTGTAAGATTAAAATCCAACAAAAGATTGCTGTGCTTTCACCTGGACAGTGGCAGTGTGTGGAGATTTGCTGATGACTTGTTCAGGGGGAAGTGTCTAACACATACTCAAAATTTCTCACTAAGTCGCCATATGATGTCATAGACTGATAATCTAGTCAGGGAATCATGTAGATGCAGGAAAGAAGACGCAGTTAATGATGATGCAGCAGACGAGTGTTCAAGCTTGTTCGCTAGAAGAACGGCAGATCTACGGATACAACTGGACACCGGGGTTCAGGCACTCGTCATTCCACACAACCTGTAGCAGAGAATTAGGAAACAGATATTGCCTAAAGACACAATGTGAAACTATCCACATATAAAATGGACAAAATAACAGAGGTGAAATGCGGAAACAAAGCATGTAATAAAATTCATTGTGGTTGAAAAGGACGTAAAACCAGCACTGGGAATCCACATGTGTGAGGAAATGAGACTCCAGAGAGATGAGAGAGTGATAAATGTTGAGCACGGAGAGGGCAATAGTCGCCTTGATTAAAAGTAGGTACTATCATAAGTCCACATGCTGAGCAAGAATCCAGTGACACTGCGAGAGAAATTCTACACAATTGTAAAAATTAGACAAAGTTGAAAGTGTTCAAAGTGTTGAACGGTCAACATCAAGCATCATTAGGTGCTGAAACCTTCTGTAGTAAACGGAATTCTCTTTAAAGGAGAACGGATCATAGTTCCAGCCTCAGTGAGGGCTGAAATGCTCAGACGAATTCATTCGGGTCACTCAGGTGTAGCGGCTTGTAGTCATGGAGCAGGAGAGGTGCTCTTCTGGCCTGGAATGTTTTCAGCCACTAACCCAAAAGCCCTCGTTAATCCGGTTCACGGAAATTCCAAGACATCTTAAAGCTGGGGGAGTTCCGTTGCAAAAGCACAAGCCGTCACTATGCTCAAGTCAGTGATTTGGCCAAGAAAGTTACAGAAGGTGAAGATGTTGCGTAAGAAGTTCAGGGTAGATGGCCCTGTGCTACACCTGAGAAATCCTCCTGTAGATGTTGAGGGGAGGAGGATGAGAACAAGATTTCCAACTATTTACACTGAACAATGCTGATCAGTGATGGGTTGTTGGGAACAACGATGATCAGAAACTAGTTGTTACGCTTAGTGATTGTCTGCTGATAATAAGACTGTGGAGATCAACCTATGCCCAAAACATTCTTTATGATGACTCTGAGGGCAAAATCGAGTGGAAAATTGTACAATGTAAAGTCAGCTTCAGGCACAGGCTCATCTGCACTGTTTATTAATTAATTAATTAATTAAAATTGAACCGTTTTATTGCTGCTCTGGACCATGACTTTATATCCTCTCCTCAGACCTCATACTCCTCTTCTTCATTTGAAGTACATGGCCTTGTGGTTATTACCACAAGTAAAGGCGTTGTGGTTTTTACTCCAGTTCCAACATTTCACCAGAACACATATGACTAAGACATGGGGTTTCTGAATACATGACAACATCCAGTCAGCTGCTGTGTCCGTCATCCAAAACAAGGAAACTATCGCTGAGCATTATGAAAGGAAATATCTGTGGTGTGTAGTATTATTTCAGAACCTGTGGGAAATCCCCCAAACTCTAGCCTCTCCCCCACATTGCTGTTCTCTCTAAGACAGAGTTCCTCTCTCAGGCCCACAAGTTTCTCTGTGAGTAAACCGATGTTCAGTGACTTCACTCACACACACACACACACACACACACACACACGCTAAATAGAATAAAGAAGTCGAAAGTTTGATGTTAGAATGTTTGTGCATTATACCACCGCATTCGACTAAAGCTTAACCCAGACCAGAAAAATCCAAAGAAAACCCCCTCGCCTTGGAAAGTCAGGGAGATCTTTCATGCCTGCTCACAGCAACGGTAAATAACGTAGAAGTTCCCTAATTTATGAGATTATAGTTGGTTAAATCTAAAACATCCACCTTACAGTTCTCTGCTCTGAGAAAACAAGTACATCATGTTGAGAATGATGTCATTCTAGTACTGTCTGGAGACGACGTTCAGCTGGCTTCCACAGACAACACGGCCGGGTCGAGGCGTAAGCGGACACCGTGTCATGGACATGGCAGCTGGGACAAAAAGCGCCAAGTGATTTTTCTTTTCTCTCTGCAAATATGGACCAAAATTAACATTTCCATTTCCATTCCATCTACTTCAACAGCTCACCATAATTTAGCCCATAATTTACCTTTCTGTGGTTGTGGTAAGTGTTATAAAATTTGAACAGCGCCACCTGCAGCACTGGCACATCCGTATGTGATGGCCAGCGCAAAACTGCATGAGGTGTTTAAGTCAGATAAACTCAAACATCTTCTGCAACGTGACTTTCTGAACTTTCGATTAGTTCAAAACAAAGAGAATCGCCTCTCAGCTTAGAATTCTCTCTTGGGAAATTGGGACGGTCTCGGCGGCCGCATGTGACAAAATATCAACATGGATGCTGACACGGCTGACAGCAAACAAAGCTCCACTTCTGTAATTGAAATGAGACTGTAGTAGAACACTCAACACACAAGCACATTAGTCGGTTAAATCTAAGAACTGACCATACAGTTCACCCTTTGGAGAAAGTAAGTCCATCCTATATTCATGATCACTAAGAATGAGCTGGCTAGCTTTGTAAAAAGATGTAATTCCGAGTTAGTAATTCCGAGATGTAACCCTAAATTCAGATTTCCCACTTCCAACTCAAGTTGAATAATCTCAGTTAGCGGTCAATCAAGCGTGCTCACAGGATAGCTTTCAGATAGCTCAGATAAATGAGGGATTTTTCATTAACACTTTGCCGTACTCCTAACACATGTGTTACGTAACGAACACATTACGCGGCTAGTTTGACATGCTATAACCAGATCACTCTTTGATATTGATCATTTTAGGCATCACTTTTCAGCAGCTGTGGTGTTTCCCACCAAGGGATTATATTGGTAAATAACGTCAGATGGAAATCTGATGGTGATTGTAATGAAAATGGGTTCTGTGGTTAAAAGGACTGCTGTACACACTTACTGTACACACTTAAATCTTGTGCCTAATTTTACAAAAAAAAACAAAACAGTCTAGTATGGCATGCTTGTGTGTTTTGTGCTTTTTGGGGTCCTTGATGGTCAGAAATCTTCCACCTACAACCAGTTCATCTTTCCTAAGGAAAACGATGTGGTCGGGCATAAATGGTTTCACTGAAGGCAATAAAATGTGATTAAACCTGCGATTAAAGCACAGATTAAAAAGCACTTCCACAGTCTCTTTATTTCCTTCCATGGGAATGTGCATGAACGTCCTCACTCTAAAACTTCTACAACAACAACAACAGAAGCTTATATTGCCGTTGATAAGAAATCAAGTTTTTGTGCTATGTTGTATATCAATCGTGCCCCTCCTACTCCATCATGTGGTGAAGTCACCTGTCTGTGTATCTCTTTCCTGCTAATCTGCAACTGGCTTTGCTCTTTCCCTTAAAATAGGTCTCGGTGTGAGAAATAGCTCTCTGAGCGAAAAAAATTTGGAATGTCATGGACTCGAAGCGATCGGGGTCAGGGAGTAGTTCCTGTGTTGTGTCCAAAGCTCGCTTCCTTTCCTCTCGAACAGGAGCGCTTGAGAACAATAGAGACGTACTTAAAGAGAAGGAGGAAAACTTTCTCACCGCACCAAAGAACCTCAGTAGATATGTAGAAATATGAACTTTTAGTGCATAATAAACACTAAATATAGATATTGATAATTACACTGTGGAATGCTGCCTTTCTGTAATCCTCCTTAAGTACTGCTTATACTGTATTTATCAGAGCCACAGTGCATCTACTCGTTTACACCACAGCGCAGTCATGTTCTGGATCCTGATTGGTCGTCAGGTGTTGATTAATTCTCTATAACAGCAGCTCTGACAGTAGTGCAGGTTTATATTAATGCCCTCGCTCGGTCATTATTATAAACTGTCTTTCTTTAATAAATAATTGTTGGTAAGGTGCTGTGGTGTAAGAGGAATAGAACGTGCGGGGAACGTGCTGTTACAGGAACGTAATCAGCTTTGGCACGGTGACAGTAACTCTGCTTCGTCACACAAAGTTGTTGATTGTTTTCCTGTAACAGCACGACTCTGAGTGTTTTATTGCTGTGTGTATTCTGTAAGCAATACGAGTTGCAGGGAGGACATGTGATTAGCTGAGGAGGAAAAACACATCTGTATTATTATTGTTATTTGAATAATTCAGGCTGATGGGAAGGCCAGGGAAAACGTCACCAGCGCGGGCACACAAACTCCGTCAACTGTAAACACCTGGAAGAAAGATTCAAAAATGAAAAACTCCGGAAACACCAAAAACTTGTAGCAACTTGTTGTGTGTGTATTGTTTAATTGTTTACCTTGCTCCTGCAGCAGCTTTTAGTCAAGCCAAACACTTGATTGAGTTCTCCGCTGCTCCTTTCCTGCCATTCTCCACGCACACAGCTTTGCACGCTGATCTGATAGCGCACACAGCGCTCTGCTCTCATGCTAAACGGCTGAGTTGTCCTCCAGTTCTCGGCTAGTGCAGGGTCAAAGTGTCTCAACCTCTAAAAAGAGAGGGGGGGGGGGAGAGGGAGAGAGAGGGAGGGGGGAGAGGGAGAGAGATGGAGGGGGGGAGAGAGAGGGAGGGGGAGAGAGAGGGAGAGAATTTCCATATTCATAATCAGAGCAAGACTGGAACACACATGTATATCATTATTCTTTCCAAACGCACGTTAATGTTGTGCAAAGTCCATGAAACAAACTCAACATCTACTGACCAATCAGAATCCAGAATTCAGGAGCGCTGTGGTGGAATGTAAGCTAGCCTCGTAGCATCGCTACTACCTGAATGCTAAGATCATTAGCAAGCTAGCTCAACGTTGGCGTGCTGAAAACAGCAGGGTTACTTACCCGAGCTCTCCTCTTTCACCTTCTTCACCTTCTTGTCCTTTTTCTGATCTTTCTTCGCTCCTTCCTTCTTCTCCTCCTCCCCGTCGCTGTCCTTGCATTTCGGAGCGGCTGTGAAGATGCAAAATATAACGTTCAGACACGCACATGAAATATCTGCACTGCTACATGAGAGTTATTTTCCTGGGGGGGTTTTACCGTGCGAGTGCGAGTGCGAGTGCCCTCCCTTTAGCAGACGCACAAACTTCTCCACCACCAGGAACGCCACGATGCCTCCGAGAACCCACAGGCCCACAGACATCATGTGATCATGTGCCACACCTGAAAACACACACACACACACACAATTAGAGATAATCTCCTCCATCAGTACTCTTTCTCTCTCTAATTTCCTTTATACTGGGGTCCAACGTACCATGAGAATGACCATGTGACTCCTCGGCTGCGGCTGATTGGCCTTCGATTCCAGCGTGAGAGTGAGGCGCTGGAGGAAAGCCAGAAAAAACAATCGGAATGAGATTCCTCTCACTAGTGTGTGCACTCGGGGTGCTGCAGTGTCACAATTTATGATCAGATGGTTATTTAATTGAAATACACATTATTATTCTGGATCAGAGCCACTCTCTCCTTCACATCAGCTGATTTTATGGAAACGTCGTTCAACAGTGTCGTTTTAAAGCGCTTATTTGGACTGGCGTTTCATGTGGAGGGGGATGCTTTGGGATTCTTTCTCCAGGAAGAGCTCGCTCTTTTCTATCGTCCTCAAAATGAAAGCGTTTAAAGAGCAAAACAACAAAATATAGACACCGTTTAGAAACACGTACCAGAGAAGTGATGCTTCTGGGTGTTTTAGGGGAGTCATTAATTTGCTAGCACAGGTAGTAGACTAGATACACATATGGTCACATGACCTACTAATGGTCTGTGCAACAAGCGATTTACACACTGATGACTTATCCTGTGTGAATGTGACAGAATTATTACACATGCAGCATGTTCAGAAATCTAATCCTGCAGAAAGAAGACCAGCAGATTTGATCTTTCTATTAGGTTTTTGTTATACACAGAAGAAAGGGTGTGGAAACCCCCCCCCAGCCTGTGTGCTGATGTGTACTAACCCAGCGCGTGAGGGATCAGGTGCAGGAAGGCGTCCCCCAGCAGCCCCCCTGAGGCGAAGCTCAGCAGGATCTTCAGCAGGTTCTGGTGCTGATCCGAGTTCGACTGCACCGGGATGAGGAAGAGGATGAGGAAGGGCGCGGCGCTGATCAGCAGCGTCGCTCCCACCGCCTACAAGGTACAACCAGCGACAGTACACCAACAGTGTGAATGGCTGACGATGCCATATTAAACAGCAGTGAGGGGATAAAAAAAGCTTTTACATCTCTCTCTATGCACTATTCATTCAAATCACAATTCCAGACTAAAACGGAGCTATAAAATATTCAAAACATGTCATCAGTTCAGAGTCACACAGTTAGAGACAAACGTGATAATCTTTTGATCTTTTCGGTGTCACTGTGCACACAGCTGAATTAAACCTGCACCTCTGCTGACCTCTGGTGGCGGATCTAACACTCTGCATGCTAAACGTCCTGCTGGATTCTGGACTCTGATTGGTCAGGTGTTGATGAATTTTCTACAACAGCAGCTCTGACGGTAGCGCAGCTGCGCAGCACATCACATATTAATGCGCGCGTTCTAATGCTTTATCTGTAGTTACAGCTCATTTACGAGGATGTGATCGTACAATAATCGCTCCACATACGCAGTTTACTTAACATTTATGGAAAGAGTCTCCAGTGTGAACGCTGATCGTCACTGCCATTCTTACCTGCGTCCACAACTCCACCATGTCCCGGCTCTCCTTGCCAGAGCCGTACGGCGGGCTGTGCATGGGTTTGTGGGTGTGTCCATGGGTGTGTCCGTGATCGTGGGCGTGCCCGTGATCGTGCGTGTGCCCGTGATCGTGCTCATGCCCGTGATCGTGGGCGTGCCCGTGATCGTGGGCGTGCCCGTGATCGTGGGCGTGCTCGTGTCCATTGTCATCTCCATGATTATCAGCAGGGTCATGTTCATGATCATGCTCATGGTCTTGGAAATCGTGGGCGTGCCCATGGTGATGCTCCTCCTCCTCATGAGGCAGATTTGCCTCTGCACTCCATTTACTTGCACCATGAAACATCTTCACATCCTCATTGTGATGCCCATGATGGTCATGATGATGCCCGTGGTGATGGTCATGATGGCCGTGGTGATGGTCATGATGGCCGTGGTGATGGTCATGATGGCCGTGGTGATGGTCATGATGGCCGTGGTGATGGCCGTGGTGATGGTCATGATGGCCGTGGTGATGGCCGTGGTGATGCCCGTGCTCACATGACAGCACTGCTAAACCAAACAGCAGCAGCAGAACAGACACATGTAGGGCCCTCATCTCACCTGGAGGGAAACAAAAAAAAAACACATTTACTTTATAACCCTGTCCAGGATGTGCACGTTCACCTAGTGTGACTAGCGCTGAGCTAACAGTGTGTGTAAATACTGCAGTGTTTAAGTAAGTAAGGTGTGGAATTATAAACTAGCCACAGTGGTGGAGCACGAGATCTCAACTGAACCGCAACCTTAATTTAGGGCGGAAATCCTGCACTAAACGCGTTTACAAATCAACAACAACGACACGGAGTATTCAGTACCGCTGAGGCGTCGTCGAGCCCTTGGTTATCACCTGACCAATCAGCATGCAGCTGAGAAAGCCAGAACATTCAGGATGGAGGGTGGACGGTGCAGTGCCGGTGAACATGAGCAGCTTTTTATCCCACATAAACAGATTAAAAACCTGCGCAGTAGATGATGTGGTTGGGAAGTTACAGGTAATAATATACAATACTAAACTTTGGGTTGCAACAGTAACCGCACCACTCCAGCACTGCTAACGCCCCTGGAACACACAACACCGGCTTTAACGCCTTACCCAACACAAGGAAGCAGTTTGGGACTTTTCCTGGTTCTAGTTTTATCGCCCAACGGTTCCTGCTGTTGTAAATAGTGCACTTTCATTACTTCATACAGCCTACGTAGTGCACTTATATAGGGCACAAACCTGAAATAAATACCATCGTGAGTAAAGGTGAATCATTTCAACCACATCAAGTGAACACCACACAGCTCCTTGGGTTATATATATATCTTATATATAAACCATATATCCTTGTTGGATACACAGTGCACTAGACCGGGTGACGCAGCTATTACTTTATGCCCTATCTAGGGCACTTGGTGCATGAAGTGGAGATCCATTTGGAACACAGCCTCGTTCTAAAAATATTGTCTATTTGCTTCATTCATTCATTTCTTTTAAGCTAATCTGCACTGTATGAGGAAAAGCAAGTGGCTTTTTACAGGACAGATGTGTTAAAACCGATAAAAGATGGATTAGTATAACTATAAACAGATGTAGAACACTGCTAATGATTAAACTGTGCAGATAACTAGCCGGCTAGCATTACTGCTACGTATTACTTAATACAACACATCAGCTTTATTTCTTTTTTTTTTTTTTTTACTTTTCTGTATAATATAATGCAACATAACGTACTCACCGTGCACGTGCCCTGCAAGTCTATATATCTGAATGAATTGTCTGTATGCCGTCTTGTTTACTTTTAGGCTGCAAATGACCAGATGCTGCTGCTGTCTAACCGACGTGGCGCTTAATCCAGCCCAGATCTCGCGAGATCTCGGGCACGTGAGTTCAGAGCGTCACAACATGGCGCTGTTCTTTAAAGCGTGACTAGCGCTCGTGCACGGGATTCTCTGGTGTGCAGGTCAGGTCTGCTGTGATCAGATTAGAAATCTCTGTTTGGTAATCATTTTCAGTCTTGAGTCGTAAAAAGTAGTTAAATCATTATCTTTATAAACCATACATGTTATAACATATAGGTAAAACATAAAACATAAAGGTAAGTGACAAAAAAAAAAAAAAAAAAGTCACCAAATATTATTTTTTATTTCTGCTGCCAGTAGATAGAGCATGAGGTTTCCCTTAAATGACACCAGATTTGTGGTGATCCCTTTATAAATAAGGAAATTAGAGCCATTTATGTCCTGAAAAAAACTGACTCATTAATGTCTATTGTTTATACGGTAAATTAAATAAAAAGTGTGATCTGTGTCCGAGGAAAAGTGCATAATAATGCTCGTACCTTCCTTACTAGTGCAGACATTCTGTTGAAATTTCCAGGAAATAAAGACTAGTCTAAAATCATCATCGTTGCCTGCTTGTTTGGGGTGAGCAATTAATTAAAATTATGAATTGATGTTCTGAAGGTTGAATAGCAGTTCATGATATTTATGGTAGAAATCTTCAGGAAGTATCAGTTATTCTCTAATTTAAAAATGCATTTAAAACAACAAGCTGGATTGATAATTAGTCCTTTTACCATTTTGATGAAGCAGATTGTTGCTGATTTCTGAGCTGATATTTTTGGGTCTGAATCGATGAAAGATGGTGAGTTGCTCAGAACCTGGAGCCTGACACGTGAACTGGCTCGGGACCACAGATTTCCAGGATCTTTAGCAGGAGTATCCAAAACTATTACCTTTAAATCATAGTTAGGTTTTTAAAAACAAATACACTTTCCTTTTGTCTCTGACCGATGACTCTGATGACATGTTTTTTTAGAATAAAGTAAGACAAATTCAGTGGATTTGAAAATGTCGAACTCTATTCCATGGTGGTTGATGTGAACTACAGCATCACTCTGTGATTATTCCAAGAATCCATCCATCCATCCATCCATCCATTATCTATAGCGCTTTATGCGTCTGGGTGGCGGGGAAGCTGGAGCCAATCCC
>JAQQZR010000012.1:557582-568132 GCA_030068235.1 Notoglanidium macrostoma
GCCAGTTGACCTAATCTGCATGTCTTTGGACTGTGGGAGGAAACCGGAGCACCCGGAGGAAACCCACGCATGCACAACTCCGAGAACGTCCCGGCTATTCCAAGAATACCATAAATAAAACCATTAAAAACATCATTATAAGCTGGAGCACTGCAGCCAGTGTGTGTTTTTTTTCTCATGTACCTATAAAGTGAATATTGTTGACCATATTTTCTTTCCTTTTTTAAGAAAATTTGGCCGTAATCTAAACCCGTGTTAAGATTAATTTAAATATGGGTGTATCATTAGCTTCTTTTCCAAACTTGATGTTTTACTTCTACACCGTGATTTCGGTTGGAAGCCCAAAAACACATTTACCACAACAGTTATCGTTTGCTTGGTCACTTGGTTAATATTTTTACAATTTAATCTTGGTAACTTGAATTTTGCTCAACAGAGTGAAACGAATGGAACTCCTACAAGTAAAAGTTCATACATTTCCTGCATTTGACTAGAGCTAAGGCAGCACAGTGGTTAGCACTAGGTGCTTTCAGTCCAAAAGAACTTTTTCATAGTTCTTAGAACTGTTGGATGAACAGTACCCCATTTCTCGTGTGTTTGCGCGACAGGAATTAAGGACAATGATAATTCTATGGTTTAGAATGCTGTTTTGAGGGACTTTTTTTTTTTTAGCTCCTACTACTGGGTATGTCCAGCACAAGAGGAACCGTGAGGTAAGTGTGTGATTGAGCCAGTGCAGCACTGGTAACTGCCATTTTAACAAATCCAAGACAGCTGTGTGAGTAACAGCTAATATGTTAGTTCGTAGCGTTCAAATAAAACAAGGACAAATGGACCGGCAGTAAAGTTCAGGTTTTATTGAGCCTATATGCAACAGAGGAAATAGAAAGAGATTCTGATGTTTCTGAGGTAAATTTAAAAATTGGTATTTTCAGCATCCACCGCACAGTAAAGCAATGTAGAGAGAAAACCAAGAAGTTGAAACAGGACAACTAGAACATAAAAGACCGCAATAACAAAAGCAGATTGGATCGAAAAAACAAGCAAGATGTATGGACCTGCTGTATCCTCGGCCTATGACGGTAAAGCAGGCACAAAAGATTCAGCGGTTGGGCTTTTGGAGGCCGTTGCACGGTGTTACTCTTGTTTGCACTACCACACACACTTGCACTTTACGTATGTATTGTTTGTGTTTTATATAATCTGTATATTGCTAGTACATTGTGTGTTCATTGTCTGTACTGCTTGAGAGTCACCGACTGCAGGACAATTCATTGTATATTAATGCACTTAATGCACAAAAATGTGTGTGATGCTTTGTGTTGTGGTAGATTGGTTGTTACCCACATGGCCAGGATAATGCATCCAGGCTGGGGAAAAGGGACGGGAGCGCCCTACTCCTCTCCATGGCTCTCGCAGAGGCAATGACGTACACAACAGGTGAGCACCATAGCCCTTACTCCCTCAAGACTGTAGTCGTTGCACTGGCGGCATCTCCATCTTCCTTTCAGTCGGCCAAATGTATTTTCAGCCTCTTGCTGTTGTATAAAGAAGTCATTGTCTGGAAAAGGCTTCACGAGCCAGATTGTCAGTGGACAGGCTGCATCTCTACGGATGTAGTGGCCGGTGTCTCGTCCACCAATGATATTGTGTTGCCATAATCTAATCACTAATGATTCAGCATTAAAAGGTTACGCTCGTCAGTCATGTCGGTAATTTATCTGGACCTTTTGTATACAACAAATTTTCTATTTCAGTTCGAAACAAATTTTATTTCAGCTAAGTTTAGTTGAATATCTCTGCTCTAAGCTTCCTCTGCTCTTCAACAATAGCCGTTTAAATTCATTTATTTGTTCATAACCACATATCTGAGTAATATACTCTTTCTTTCAAAAAGATAAACATGTATGCTCCTTGTATGGTGTTGAATTTATCATCATGGGTGAACAATGTGGATAAGAAGCCTGCTAGATATCTAAAGTCAACACAGTTAAGGCCATTGCAGACAGTACTGTGATTCTCCTCATGTCCACAAGAGAGCGCAGTCCTCACCTTACTTATTATTACTCATCACATACTGAACTATTAAACTTGTCTGTAATATCAGATCAAACCAAAGCCAGAATGCCTCAGCTGTCATGCTGGATAATCCTAGTTTTCCTCCCTGGACTGTGTCCTGCCTCGTGCTTTCGTCTGAATGAGCAAACCACAGATGGAATATTTTAGGATGTTGGCTTTGTAATAAAGACTGTCATCGACAATTCCTTTAATTCTGCCTGAGTAAAAAAAAAAGTACGACGCATGGCTCAGAGCTGCTGTGTGATGCCTGCATTGATTTTTACATTAGTTATTAACAATTTTGCTATAAATGCAATTTCCCATTTTTACAAAACACCTGTCTATCGTGACGGTTTTTTTAAACTAAAAAGTGTTATAACTACCTATATGAACTATACACATATTGGAATAAATAATATAATATAAATATAAAGTTATTGTTGCTGACCACTTTTTTTTTTTAAAGGTAAAAAAATCTAAATCTGTATTAAGACTCATTTAAATGAGAATGTATCGGTTCGGTCTTATTGTAAATTACTGTAATAATGTTTCACTTTCCCATCTAAAAAAACGTGGAATTCTACTTGGAAATTTGGCTTCGCAACATTGGGAAAACCTTTCGCAGTTTGTCTTTCATTGTATTTTAATATAAATCATCAACGCTGACCAAGATAAATCGCATCTAATCTAATTCTCGTGGTCCGGCTAGTCGTTGCTGACCCTCCGTCTCCGTCTCTCAGTCACCCATTTTCAAGTTCAGCCCACTGCCCGTCTTCACACACACACACACACACACACACACACCTCCTATGACCCTTAAGCCGCGGGCGGGAAGAGTGCCTTTTGTCTCTATGATAAGCAGGCCAATTCAGTATCGCTCGATTCCATTACAGACATCTGCATATCGAGCATCTGCTCCCCAAATCACATTTGTCTGACTCTTAAAACCCTGAAACCCCCAGATGACCCAGTGTGACCCCAGAACCCCTCCCCTGACCCTGGACCCCTCACACGTTTTTCTCAAAAATGGCCAGAAACAGAGCGGCCCGAGTTCAAGGTAAAGGTCCTTCCCTTTCTCTGTGCGTCCGTAATCATATGCGCTGCTTTTTCTGCTGTCTTTTGCCGTTTCTGTTCACACGCACACAAACAGAGGCGCTGCCACCCGTGTAAATGACTGACTGGGGTGTGAGGAGGCGACGGGGGTGCTATAATTTGTGTTTGCGGGGATTGTCTCTTCGCTTTTTGTTTGCTCGATCCTAAACGTTTTCCCGCTTTCCTGAGAGTCACGTCTGTTTCAGACCTTCGTGTGAAGAGGTTAAAGCAACAAGGAAGTGAACTGAGACGTCTCACACAGCAAGTCAAGAGCAAGTCTATTGAATCCAAAAGCTTCTGTATTATAGTGGCAGAGCAAAGCTAGATATAAAATATGTCTCTATGCTCTGCCTCTTGGATTTTGTAGTTTTGGATATAGCTCTCATTGTGATTGTTGCTGATCTCCTGACATTCTGCCTGTTTTTGACTACAGCGACAGCTTAAACTGCATTTGCATGCATCTCCAGCCCCACTTCTGACAATCCTTGAGTTTCTAAAAACAGTTTTGCTTTTTCTTTGCGCTGTAGACGCCAGCGGAAGGGTGTTTCTTTGCACCATGGCATTGCATTTTTAAAAGTGCATACAGTATTTCTCCAAAGACCACCCAATTTGTTTTAAACTACTCAAAAGATGCATTTTTTTGAGAAAGAATAAAAATGTTCCTAACAAAACCTGACAAAAGAAGTGCTGCAGATTGAGATGTCACGCCAGAGCCTGCTTATGGATCTGTTTCAGCGTTATTAAGCAGATTAGCCAATCAGACGTGCCGTTGGTGGAGGGTTGTACGTGACGCACCAGGTCTGAGTGTTGTATCCTGAGATTGACAGAATGTGTGGATTGGGACTGAAGCTGCGGTGCCGTCTGTAATCCTGTCAGTGACACTCGTACCGTAGACATCACACCGAGTCTCTGTGCCGTGTTCAACAGATATATCACTCAGTTCTTTAAACACAGTGTTCTGTGTGTGTGTGTGTGTGTGTGTGTGTGTGTGTGTGTGTGTGTGTGACTGCTTATCTGTTAACTGTTATCTACTGAACTCTTATGTTGGCTCATTACTTGCTTTTATACATGTTACAGGGTTTTGTTTTTTATTTATGTACGCATCTTTCACTAGAAAATCATCTGCTTTAGCGTTCTTGTTTTCCAGCAGAAGTAAATCAAGCATACAAAATGTATTGTTGGAAAAAGCAATTTATTTTATTTTATTCTGTTTCCACTGTTATTTTTGAGAGCAAGTTGCTGCTACTTTTATATATTTCTTTTACATTTTGCGGTAAAAGCCGTCCCGTTCGGTCCTTCTCTCCTCCAGAGTGACACTTTTTCCAGCAGAAACACAAGCTGAATGTCGTCATCCACGAACCCTCAGCCTTTAGTATCATTTATTCAAAAGGAACTAAAATAAGACACTTCCTGGCGTTCAGTTGTCTTGGCAACTAATAAAGTAACTACTACAGTAACACACACACACAAACTGGTATTTCTATCTTTGTGTTGTTTCCATGAATGTGTGTAATCCTTAACTCTTTAAGCATGATGTGCAAATACAAAACCGTTAGAGCTGACTTCATCCATATGAAGATATCTGGTTCCCATAAAGTGATGAATACACACCACCCCAACACACACACACACACGCACAGAGCAATTTTGAAGAATTGCTCAATAGGCGCATTTGCGTGGACATTGACCGGAGTCAATTGCCTGTCAAATGCTACGCACGATTAGGCAGCGATGTCCACAGCGAGGATAATGTGAGGAGCCTCCCATAGAGCCTAGTTCTCTCCCACACACACACACACACACACACACACACACACACGCACCTTTCATATCTGCACACAGTTCAATGTTAATGTCCAGTGGTGTCCAGCCTGACGAGGCCCCGCCCTCTTTTCTCACCCTCATCTCCTCTTGTGCTGGCCAGCTGGCTGTGACCTTTGACCTCTTTGCCCTCACCCGTGACCCCTGGACCCGTTCCCACGCCACACCCTTTTGTCCGGTCTCTTCCATGGCAACGCCTCAGCCGCTGCTGCTACGGTAACAGATGGACAGAGCCCTGGAAACAACTCTGTCCAGACCAGGAGTGGCGGACAATCTGCTCCAGACCCCCATCAGTCACACACACACACACACACACACACACACACACACACACACACACACACACATTCCAACACAGGGCTTCAGGTCATGTGACCTAATGAAGTCATTATCATGGCTAAACTAATTCACCTTGACACCGTAACCGTAGAGATGATGAATGTTATTCGGATCACCGTCACCGCTTAAAATTTTTTTTTCTCTGTTCCTCCGAAATGAATGTATATCACATGTTTCCATTTTATCCATAAAGGCACCATTATCACTGTTTGTAATTATCACATAATTACTGGAGCCCCCAGTGTGAGCGCTGTGTAACAGTCAGAGGTAATGCTGGAGCTGTAAGGCTCTCACATCTTCAGGACAGAGGAGTTTACACTGCACTGCGCTTCCTCACACACACACACACACACACACACACACACACACACACACACACACACACACACACACACACACACACACACACGTCGGGTCTGTTAACCAGCTGAATAACTCCCAACACATAAAAAGCTCCTGAAGAACAGATTGGCTGTAGATGTACTCCTGCTGAGCCCAGCAAAGTGTGTGCGTGTGTTTACTTGTTTATTCACTGTAAGGGTCAAAGGTCAGCCTGGCTCTCTACGGGGAGAGGAAGTGTGTTTGGATGGCACGAGCGACCGTCTTCACAGCCATAAAGTTTGAGTGTGTGTGCAGTAAAGGAAGCCGTGTGTTTGTTCTGCACTCCATAAACGTTAAATAAACCTTCCCGCCTCCTTACAGAAAACTCCAGCACACCAGTGAACACATGGTTTGGTAAAACGTCCGGTGTACGAGTCCCTGTGAATGAGCCGTTACTATAGAAACGACACCTTCTGGCCAATCAGAATCCACGGTTCGCAGCTTTGTGGTGTAATATTTAATCGTGGTTAATAAACCGCCTGAAGGAAATGAGAGAAAGTGCTGTTCGGATAAATTACTCATGAATGATTCTTCCTAGCAAGTCCACGTGAAAAGAAATGTCCTAGCAGTTTCCGTCACACTGCTGCACTTTTATTGACACCTTCACCAAAAACCAGGAAGTTATGCAGCTCATTGAAGCATTTTCATGGTCATCTCTTATTCCAGCCATAAGATGACTAGAGCTTCAGAAACAATGCTACTGTGTCTTCAGAGCTGATCCAGTGACAGCTGATGTTTGAATACTTTCACTGCAGTAAATATAATGTCTGTATGACAGTAAGAATGGGTTACACATGTATAAGTCTCTAATCATGATCACGTGTCTATCAGAAAGGTTGGTCTGATCACTCAGCCAGTGCCACTTGGTCAGTGTGCTCGATTGGGCCGATCTGCATCTGCATCCCTCTGTCCCTCTCGTCCCCCCTCCTCCATCCCCCCTCCTCTCTCTCCGCATTGTGTCCGCCGAGATTTTCTCCATTGAGGTCCAGTCTCTTAGGAAACCCCAGTCCTGCATGAAATAAGAAAGAGAGGGAGAGAGGGAGATGGGGGAGTGAAAAGAGGGGAGAGGAAAAGTAGGGGACAGAGGGAGAAAGCGTCAGTAAGGGTTGAGCTCGGACAGAGAGCGGACGCAGAAAGAGCAGAGCGGAAAATAAAGTCCGACAGAAGAACGCCGAGAAGAAAAAACATCGGGAATCAAGAATGAAAGGGAGGAGCAGAGGGAGAATCAGAACAAGTGGGAATCTGAGGCAGGGATTCCAACACAACTTTTTATTTCTTCTATTTTAACTTCCTTCCTTTTTTGTCCCAACAGGCCTTCGATTGAGCATTTATTTGAAAATGTTTTACGCATCTTTCCAGCTCGGCGATGTTGCGTTTCGGCTCTTTGTCTCGAGCGGAGGCGTTTTGCGTGGACCGGCTCTATTGTGCGATGGCAGCTGTGGGTGTCAGGACAGAGGCCTACTGCTCAAAAGGAGGGAACACACACACACTCGCGCACACACACACACTCGCACACACACACACACCTAATGAGCAGAAGTTTCAGTGGTTAATTAGTAGCACGGAGATCAGACAGGAGATTAGATGTGTTCTAGTTTGTCGATTGTAGATTAATATAATTAACTTTAGAATCTTGTTATTGTAAATAAAGAATTAAAGCCCTGCGGTACTCAGGGTGCTGTGCTCAGGGTGTGGTGCTCAGAGTTCTCAGGGTGCTCAGGGTGCGGTGCTCAGGGTGCTCAGGGTGCGGTGCTCAGAGTGGTTTGCTCAGGGTGCGGTGCTCAGGGTGCACAGGGTGCACAGGGTGCTCAGGGTGCGGTGCTTAGGGTGAGGTGCTCAGAGTTCTCAGGGTGCTCAGGGTGCTCAGAGTGCTCAGGGTATGCAGGGTGGTTTGCTCAGGGTGCTCAGGGTGCTCAGAGTTCTCAGGGTGCTCAGGGTGCGGTGCTCAGGGTGCTCAGGGTGGTTTGCTCAGGGTGCTCAGGGTGCTCAGGGTGCTCAGGGTGCAGAAGCTGCTCTCCATTCCGGAACCTTGAGCGGTGCATCTTCAGTATGTTTAGCGGTTCTTTAGAGGACAGAGATGTAGTCTACCTTTAAACACTATTTAAACTCTACACCATTAACGCTGTTTCAGCTGACAGTTTTCTGAACGTTCCAGTCATCAGGTTCACGAGAACCTTTGTGTAACATTCATAAACTTTACTTTAACGTTGCTGTTACAGTTTTTTAGTTAAAACATTAACGCCGGAAGCTTCCACAATGCAAGTGTGTGAGCAAGACACAATTCAGAACATTGCAGGGAAACCGTTATAGTTTTAACCTTAATAAAACATGTCAAGAACATTAACGTTTTAGTAGCTTTTCATCAATAAATAAATAAATAAATAAATAAATAGTTCTAGTATTTATGGGCATTTGAGCATTTTTTAATATAAAAAGCCTACATTTGTAATACTGGTCAGAGATTTTGGCTGAATGCTTGATATGTTGTATAATTTACGCTGATCCTGAAGCGTTTCCAAAACTTATAACAGAAGCATCTATAACTCATTAACGCAACAAACACAAAACTGCTTACGATGTTGGTAAAACTAGCTTCTCACTAGCGTACTACTGCATGAAACCTGACTGTTCCTAACCAGCTTAACCTAATTTAACTCTGTAAAATACTTTTTAAAAACTAGCTTAACGGCATAAAATAGCCGCAATGTAGCTTAGACTTTAAACACGGCTTTAAAATAGCATAGCAATGCAGAATACACAAAACAAGCTAGCTTGGCTGTGTAAAAGATACAAAACAATTAGCAGACATGTATGAGCGTAGTGTAGCTTAGATCTGATCTCATCCCTTCATCCTCACTCTGTTTATTACCTCTCATTAACACTTCCTTAATTAACTCATTAACTCGTGCAGTGGGAGAACGACAAGCGGATTAGAGAGCATGTCGTGTGTGTGTGTGTGTGTGTGTTGATCTTTAATGCTGGGAGGTTTTGTGCAGTTGTACTGCGTGTGTTTGAGTGTGTGTGTTCAGGGTGTGTGCAGTGACCCCAGCACCACTGATCAGTGTGTGTGTGTGTGTGTGTGTCAGAGTGAAGTGTTTGCTTCATATTTACTTACGTAAAATGTTAAATTAAGTAAAAATGTCAGTATTTATTCAGAAGTCCGTCTCAGGTCAGCGTTTCCTGTAAGACGCAGGTGATTTCTATACGGTAACCGCGTTAACGGCTTGTTAAGCGGCTGATGGTGAACTAGACTCCGCCCCCTGGGCCGATCGTTTTCTCCTCAGAGAGACGGGCGAATAAGAGATAACGGCTCTGTTGCTTTCGCCTGTTTGACAAATACAATTGTCGTTTTCAGAAAGTTCTGCGTAACTGGGACGTCTGAGGTGTTGATGTGTTTCTCATCATTTCAGGTTCAGCGAAGGATCTCGAACGACCCTGCCGTGTGTCAGAGCTTATCAAGCTGATTAGCGTTAGCGCCCGATGACCTGCTAATACGGACCTGCTAACGCTGAGCAGTGAGAATATTTAAGAATTTTAAGAATAGATTTATTTAAGACGTTTAAGAATATCTTCCATGCTAAATTTATTTCCGCACACATTCTTATCAAATCTTCTTTTATGGAAGCAGAACAAGTCCACAAGTGAAGCGATCCAACAGGTCCATATTTAATTTCTCAGAAATTATTTTACAGAAAAGAACCTTCTTATTTTAGGTTGCGGCAGAAAAAGGAAAAAAAAATTTATAATAATGTTTTTTAAAGAAAGAAAGAAAGAAAAAAATGTAAGTGGACCGGATATGAGGCTAAACTATTTTACATTTTTTAAAAATTAAATAAAAAAAAAACATAATGAGAGCAATTTTGAAACTAATCAGTTTGCAAAGCAGTTTTTCAAAATCGTGTCGCCGCTGTCGCTGCTGTCGGGTACAAAGTTTCATTTCCTGGTGATTTCATCAGTTTCTCATTTCTATCCTTTATTCTTTTCTTTCTTCTCCTAATCTCTGCTCTCCTTTTCCTCGTCACATCTCTTTTTTATCAAGAGGCTCTTATTTACTTTTCGCCTCCTCTCTCAGCTTTTCTTCTCTCTTCCTCTCCTCTCAGGTCTCTCCTCTTTCACTCCATTCTCCACTTTTCCTCTCGTTTCTCTTCTCCTCACTCCTCAGGCGTGCGTCCCTGCCGCTCCGGAGCTGATTGTCCAAACGCAATTCTTGTCCCCATGTAAAATCAGGAGTTGTGGATGGACATCACGCCTCTGAGCGGCCCTAACGCCGACCCTGCACTCGTTCACCTCAGAGAGAGAGAGAGAGAGAGAGAGAGAGAGAGAGAGAGAGAGAGGGAGAGAGAGGGAGGTTTGCATTTCTTGCTTTCAGAGCATTCACCCTTTCTAAACATTGCAGGGAAGAATGTGTGTGTGTGTGTGTGTGTGTGTGTGTTTGCTGAGCCCAGGGGGTCACACAAAACCAAAGAATAAGGAAAAGGACAGTGAATGAGAAGGACAAAGACTAGGATCAGAGAGAGAAGAGGAGGGACGGAGAGAAAGAAAGACAGATAGACAGACAGAAAAAGAAAGAATACCTGAAGCTGAACAAAATTAGTGACTTTATTTAAAAATTGGAAACATGGAGAAGAAAAGAGAGAGAGAGCCAGAGAGAGGGAGAGGAAGAGGGAGAGAGAGGGAGAGAGAGAGAGCGAGAGAGAGAGAGAGAGAGAGAGAGGGAGATTAAGACAGAGAGAGCGAGAGAGAGAGAGAGAGAGTGAGAGACAGAGAGGGAGAGAGAGAGAGAGAGAGGGAGAGAGAGAGAGAGAGGGAGCGAGAGGGAGAGAGAGAGAGAGAGAGAGAGAGAGAGAGAGAGAGAGCGA
>JAQQZR010000012.1:614037-628450 GCA_030068235.1 Notoglanidium macrostoma
TTGCCCCCTCTATCTCTCTCTCTCTCTCTCCCTCTCTCTCCACAGCCTCATCAATGATCTGGACATCAGCTGCTTTAACTTCCAGCACTTTGGGAAGGAGTTTCCCAAGCAGCTGCGTTTAAGCCCCAACTCCTTCCTCCAGATGGCCATCCAGCTCGCATACTACAGGTCAGCAAAACCTTTATTTATTTAACTTTCAGAGCTCAGGGTTTCAGGGTTTTTCACACCTCAAAGTCCAGACCAAGCCTCATGTCTTTGTTACATTGTATACATTCGATCCAGTTTTGCGCACATACATAAAACTTTTCATGGCATACCTACGTCCTGTCATCATCACCTGCGTGGGCTGCGTCTCCCTCCTGATGACGTTCATTGGTTTGCAGACGGGGGTGCGTCTGCCGTCTGTGTGATGTCAGTCCGGTGGGCATCTTCTTCTTTTGAGGGGAGAAAAATGAATGAGCAGATTCATTTTGTTGCCACTGAACTGTTATTATGGCCGTACTAGCAGCAGCGCTAGACTTTAGATGTTTTCACCAGACCAAACTGCAAATTAATTTTCTGTCTCCTCTCCTCATGCACTGTACTGAATATATCCCTATACCGGGAATGACTGCACGGTGTCCAGGCAGTAAAGCAGCTCGGCACCATGATGCACCTGCACCATGCTTCACAGTTAGGATGAGGTTTTGGTGTTTGCGTGCAGTGTTCTGTTTCCTCTAAACGCAGTGTTGGGCATTTTTGCAAGTTCATCGAAGCGTTGTGGAACATCCAAGTGGTTTTTGGGGAAACATGAGCTGTGCCACAATGTTATTTTTAAACAGCAGCGGTTTCTTTGCTGCTGGCCTTCAGTATCATTCTTATTTAGCGTTTCCTGATCGTGGTGTAGAAATGCAGCTAAATTTAAGGGAAATTTGATAACACAATTATTAATCAACCTAAATTGACCTAAACCCGTAAGCGTGTTGCAACAATACTTTAACGAAACCCTTCTTACCGTTAAAGCGTTTCATTTTAGTTTAGGGGAAAATTAATCAGTTGGCATGAAAGCGAACCAATAAGTGACCTAGATGTGTCGTTTAGGGAGCTTTTCTCTTCCCCGCTCACTATCCAGTGCAGTGCATGTCTTAAAGCAGCCTTAAAGCTTTTCAGATCACTACACACTTTGTAGTGCACTTGATGTCCTTTATGGAGTCATTTTCTCCCTTCCTGGTTATCTAGTGCACTACATTCCTCTCTCGGTCCTTGTCCTGCGTATTCGATGAGCTCAATAAGGAGTCTGTCAGGCTGATGGAGTAAGCTCTGCTCACACTGCTGCTGTGTCTCAGTTTGTGTACTTCTGTACACTTCCGTGTAGTACACTGTGCACACTATGTACTTGTGTAGTGCACAGATTTTGACAGGGTAGTGATGTCTCTAACTGAACACAGCACTTGTTTAAGTTACCAGAAATGACATTCGCAATATTTGACCGCGGTTGTTGCATCACCCCTCAAACAATATCTTAAATGCCTTGCATCCTGAGTGCGAACGTACTTACGCACTCAAAATAGCAAGTGCAAGTATCTCAACTTGCTCATCATGACCATCCGTGATGAGCAGCATGTTTCTCTCTTGCGCTCTCTCTCTCTCTCTCTCTCTCTCTCTCTCTCTGTGTCTGCGCATGCTACTGCAGTGCAAGTGGTTATTTCTAACCTCAGCCGTTTTACCCAGGATGAGGTGATTCTGGACCGCTTCTGGAGTTCACCAGCCCCATGAAAGCGATTCCACGCCGCTGCACAATCTCAGCAAGTTTTTGTGATGCTGAGGAGTGAAGATCAAACGCTCAGTGTAAATTTTTATCGCAAACACAGAGACTGTTACTTCATCGTGTTTGCTAAATCGGCGCATCCGAAACGTTTTGCGTGCGGAGACATCGGATACAGAATGTTTGTCTGCCCGCACAGAGCTGCGCAGCCGGGGAGCTCAGAGATCTGATTTTTTTTTTTTTTTTTTTTTTTTTTTTTTTTTTTTTTTTTTATTTTATTCAGTCGAGTCATTGAATTGAATCATTTGATCAAATAACTGAATCATTTGATTCACTGTTGCTATTTATTTTCTAATTTTCAGTTTTTTTTCCTGCTTGGCTGAAAAGGCCTTGGTTCTTGATGCATCACCAACCCTCCAGCAACCTCCAACACTAGAGTCCAGCTTGGGGTCGACCTTTGACCGAACGACCCGTTTGTCTCCGTCTGCAGCCAGGCGCCAGCTTGGCTGGGTTTTGTGACTGTTCAGCACATCTCACAAAGATGTAAATTGCGTTTTTGTTAGATTATCCCAATCCATTTTCTTTATTAGAACCGCATTGAACTTTAAAGCTGGAGGTTAATTTCCAATAGAGAGATGGAAAAACTGTGCATGGTTTTTTTTCTCTCATCTTTAGTGGTGATTATGATAATCCTCTGGCGTTGTAGTACAACAACGTGACCAGCAGTGGGGGCTGTAAAGCAAGCTTTAAAGATTCATCATGTCCCATGAATGCGCTGTGTACGCCACACACACCTCAGTCTGCAGCTGAGGATCTGCTGATGGTTTACATGAGGCGGAGCTGCAAAATAAGCAGGGTGTGTACGATAGAATATGAATAATAATGATATCCGCTGGTGTAGAGCGAAGAGTGAGAGAGAAGGAAACAACAAATGAAGGAAAGTCGGGGAAACCGCGAGAAGGAAAAAAAGAGCAATAACGAAACTAAGAAGGGTAAAGGAAGAGTTGTCGTGGAAATCTTTAAACAGACAGAGAGTAATCGACTGGAAAAAATATAAAAAGATGTTAGATTGAAAATCTTGTCCCTTCTCTGTCCTTCCCTTTTTCCTCTCTGTCCCGTGCCCTCCGGACAATTTAGGTGCTTATGACGTGATCAAGGATGTTCCTTATCTTATGTCGCACTTCTCGCGTAAGAGGCCTTCACTATGTAGAGACTACAAGTGTCCTTTCGTCTAGACAAAGGCATTCATCTGCTTATCTGTTCCCTTGAGAATATTATGACACAATGTATTTCTGTGTATAAATTCTTCTAGACTTTCTTCATGAAATCAGAATGAGTTCAACACGACCTTGTGTCTGTTCGCTCATTCTCCAAGCGCGCTTGTCACGAAGAGGAAGAGAGCGAGAGAGGCGGTCGCAGAGTCTGAAAGAGATTGAACCTGAATCGAAACTCACGTCAGCTCTAACAAAAGATGGGAAATAAGAAAGGGAAAGACAGAAAATTGAAAGAATAAAAGAAAATAGCCTTACAGTTTGTATCCTTGCAGTCTTTGGGGGGGGGAAATGGAAATGTATCTGGATTTTTAAAATGTATTTAGTTATTGATTGTTATAAATGAATGTTTACGTTTAACACCTGAAAGCTGCTTGGAGCATCTGAAAGGCAAGTGTAAAGGTGGATATAAAAATTTTTTTACTGTTAATATGTGTAATCAGAATCAGGAACTCTTCACTGATCCCTGAGGGGAATTTGGCCGTGTTACAGTTACTCGTCAAATCCATGTACGCGTAGAAATGTATAAGTAAAATAGTGAACAGGAAGAGACACGCTGGCTACTTTGAAGAATCTAAAATATGACCTTTTTTATGACCCATATTTGGGTCATAAAAACACTTTTATGTTTGCCACATAATTCCATACGTGTTGTTTCATAGTGTTGATGTCTTCAGTTTAGTTCTACAGTGTAGAAAATAGTCGACATAAAGAAAACCCCATGAATGACTAGCTTTTGAATTTATATAGAAATGGAAAAATTGAAAAAGAAAATATTTTTAAAAAAAAGTTAAAATATGTGCACCATACACCAATACAGTGTAAAGTCAGTCTTTCTCAGTTGGCAGTAATAATTTTAAATGATAAATAGTTTTGGGGTTAAGAAGCGTCTGACCGGGTGAAATAAGTCCAAGGCCAGTTGACCCTCCCATGGAGGAGTTGAAAAGTTTGATGGCCACAGATAGAATGACTTCCTGTGATATTCTGTGGTCAGAATATCAGTCTCGCACTGAATGCTGCACCAGCACATCATGGAGTGGGACAACATTGTACAAGATTCTATGCGACCTGGACAGCATGCTCCTCTCCGGCACCACTTCCAGAGAGTCTAGCCTCACCTTCGCGGTGTCACTGGCCTTGCGGGTCCGTTTGTTGAGTCTGTTGGCGTCTGCTACCCTCAGCCCGCTGCACCAGCACACCACAGCAAGCGAGAGAGGACTGGCCACCACAGACTCCTAAAACATCCTCAGCATTGTTCCACAGATTTTGAAGGACATCAAGTTGAGATGGCTTTGGCCCTTCTTATAGGTTGCGTCACTGTTCGTAGTCCAGTGCAGTCTATTGTCAATGTACACTCCCAGATATTTATAGTCCTCTACAAGGTCCGCACTGGGCCCCAGGACGGAAACAGGAGATCAGATCCTCCTCAGATCCACAACCAGCCCCTTTGCCTTTGCTCTGTTGAGCTGCGGATAGTTCTGCTCACACCATGTGCCACAGACTTTAAATGAGGCAAAGGGAGGGAAAGAACACATGACCGGGGGCAACAAGGGAAGTTTGTTTGCACGTTTTGCTGGAGTTTGCAGAGTTTCGTGGTGGGTTGGAGGTGATCTCATGGCAGCAGCTGGAAGCACTCAATGCGTGATGGGTTGAGAGAGGAGAGATGTTCAGTGGTGGTCAGGCTGAGAGTTTGTATTCTTGCAGATCAGCGAGTTGAAGGAGAGGGGAATTTGTACCTGTTTACAAAAACTCGATCTCCTTGTCTGAGGTGAGGGTTATGTTGTGGCAGATGGAAGATTTTGAAAGTACGATACAAACGAGTCAAAAAGTCCAAGAACTTTAATCATGCAGCAATCCTACTGCTGTGCTCGATCTTAGCCCTTACTTTTCTTTTATTGGTCACAATATCTTCTTCTGATTGGCTACCACACGTCCAGCACTTCTGATTCGCCGTCATTAATTCCTAGCTTATGCATGAGCTCATTGAGATGATGTCATCCTGCCGCGGATATTTTCTGGGGTTCTAAATACGTTCTTGATTAACTGACAGCAATCTTTATCCTTAATAATACCAATTGTATGTCATCTGTGGGGATTTTATGTTATTTATTTGACCTGTTATGAGGGTGTGTGAGTGTGTGTGCCCGTGAGTGGGTGAGATCTTGAGAGTTCATAAGGTCTTGAGTTAGACACAAAATCTGGCAAAATCTTTGCTTAAATTGAAGGTTCATAAAATCTTTCTTTCTTTGGGTTTTGCTTTTTTTCTTGGGTCCTTCACACCAGGAGAGTTCGGTTTTGAGTTCGGCTTGGGGTGAAACGTTGAATGAGCGGCCGGTCCGTATCAGTAGCCAGGCACCGTCCTGTGCAGAGTTTAAGACGGTCGGGTCAGGGTGTTGAGAACAAGTGCAGGTTTGTTCTCTTCCATGAAACAGCCGTTTGGACCCCAGGGGCGAGCATCTGGGCGGAGGTGTATCTGTGCCTCTGGCAGGACTGAGGATTTTGCCCTGAGAAGTTTTAGAATGTTTGATGGTAACATCCAATTTGCATGCTTTTTGTTGATCCTGCAGGTGATCATAAAGGGATGTCTGTGAACCTCATATGTTTAACTGGAAGAAAAGTCTTGTTTTGTACAGGGAGTGTGCAAACTTTTGAAAAGTAACCACTAAGTCACTAAGAATCTTTAGGACACACAGACAAACATTTATTTCTAAACTGCGCACAGTTAAGACACTGTAGTGGCCGAAAGTGAACAAGTTCTAAAAAGTACAGCTCGTGTACTCGGAGCTCGAAGTAATGAAGTATTTCATCAGTCCAAGAAAAAAATGCAGCAACAGGACAAGTATCAGTTGACCGAAAAAAGGCGATTTCCAACAGTTGTGCTTAAATTTATAAAATCAATTCCACGTGTTTGGTTGCAATATCATGTTCCGATTGGCTACAGCAATTTCCAGCATTCTGATTGGCCACCACTATTGAGCTCGTAGGCTTGACCTCATCCTGCCATGATTATTATCTAGCGTTGTAGGTACTTTCCAGATTAACCTGGTGTCACGTCTGCGCTGCATTAAGCCACTTGCTCAGCCACACTGCCATTTCTGAGAATGGGGTACTAGCTGCTTCCTTAGGGTGCTCACGTGTGTGAGTCACTGTCTGTAAGTGTAACGAAAGTCCGTAGTTACGAAGTTAGACAGGTAGGCAGAGAAGTTTGTCGAGTCGATTGGATGAAGTCTTTTATTGTTGTTAATCTTTATGAACACGATGCAGAACGTTCATTTCTGCGCTTTCTTACGCTGATGTAGTAAATATTTACTGAACATCTCAGTATTAAGTCCATGTTTTACCGCTGTATATGATCACATAAAGTTTATAAATCCAGGAGAGGTTTAAACCCTGAAGAAAGAGATTTCCGTGAAGTATAATAAAGATAAATTGTCTGTAGAAGAGCAGAAAACAAAACGAAAGAAGACCTTTTTTAGAATAGCCACAAGTCAATCCCACACATGCCTGAGAGAGATGTGGAGAGCAGCCAACATGCACGTGCACGTGTTTAATTCATCTGCTGAGAGAGAGAGAGAGAGAGAGAGACTCCAGGTGCAAATTGTTCCTCTGTAGTCTTCACACACACACACACACACACACACACACACACACACACACACACACACTCACACAGGACAGAAGAGATTTGTTCAGCTGAAGGAGCCGCTATGTATGGAGGCTGGAAGGGCAGGGGAAAGTGTCACCGGGGTCACCAGGGGTCACCAGGGGTCATAGTGCCATCATAAACCTGCATCAGTGTCAGGTGTCACCTCATCTGGAAGAATAAACCACTGGCAGCTGACAACAGCTGCATATAATTACTGTAAGAAATGTAATTAGTGTAAAATCATATCACAGATAAAGATAAACAAAACTATCATAACATTTCAATTGTGTACAAAGTATAAATAGCAGATAGATTATAAATTAAAGGTGCAGCCATTGGTTCTGATCCGATACAGTTTTTGTTAAATTCAGCAGATATCTCCTCACGGCCGCTAGCTGTCCGTTCTGTGTGTGCTCTGAAAACCGTCACAGCCCTGACTCTGTAAACCGGGGAAACAAAGAGGCACGGACCGAGCCACACAACACTGATCCAGCCAATCATGGGATCTGTGTGTGTGTGTGTGTGTGTGTGTGTGTTTTAGAGTGCATGGGGAGGTATGTGCTGCCTGCGACATTGCATCACTCCGAATGTTCCAGGGAGGACGCACCGACTACATCCGCTCCCCGGCCAATCAGACACTGAGATTTGTCCAGGCCTTTGATGACCCCGCCCTCTCTGTGAGTCACATGAGCCGATGAGAGATGATTAAGAGAAAGAGAGAGCATTAACATAGGGTTAACCTTCAGTGTGTGTGTGTGTGTGTGTGTTTCAGAGGGAGGTGAAGGTGGAGCTGTTTCGTGACGCTGTGGAAGCTTACAGTCAGCTGACAGATCAGGTGACTGTGACTCCGCCCACATTTCAACTATACATTACATTAGCAGTACATTAAATGAAAATAAAGCGCTGTACTGTTACTGTCAACACTATTGTTTGTGTGTGTGTGTGTGTGTGTGTGTGTGTGTGTGTATGTGTGTGTGTGCGTGTGCGCGCGCGCGCATCAGGCACTAAAAGGCCAGGCCATCGATCGCCACTTGCTGGGTCTGAAGCTGCAGGCCATCGAGGAGGGACTGAGCGTGCCCAGAGTGTTCATGGACACGGCTTATGGACTCGCCACACACTGGAAACTCCGCACTGGACAGGTCACACACACACACACACACACACACACACACACACACACACACACACAGATATACACATTTGAAGAACAGAAATCATTCCCACCTGAAAATAGTCTTCAGATCAGCAAAGCAGAGTCAGAAAGGTTGAAGATGAAAATAATAAGCTTTATTACGCCTGAGCAATAAATGTTGAGCCTCTTATCAAACAAAAGCAGAAACCGAGGGAAGCAGTAATTCTGATCCACACTTTCAATACCAGTTAAGACAGTAATGGCAAGGCATTTTTTGTAAATTATCAGCGCCTGAGAGTGATGAAGGCTATGAAACATACAGCATCAAGGTCATCTTCCTGTATATTTGAAATATCTTCAGCATATTTTAGTCTCCTAAGGTGGCATCGTGTGTTGTATTTTTAACTGAGTCGTTATTACCCTGAACTTTATTTTTACTTGCAGGTTCCCACTAATACGGACAGCGTGATGAGTTTCGGGCCTCTGGTTCCAGACGGTTACGCCGTGTGCTACAACCCTCAGCCGGATCACGTTCACTTCTCCATCACAGCCTTCAACTGCTGCGATGAGACCAACGCTGAGAAACTGGCCGTAACCATCGAGAGCACACTCCATGACCTGCACGAGTTATTACAGCCGACCGCGTAGACTGCCCAGCTCTGAAACCTCCATAACGAATACCACAAACATGCCAGTAACTCCTAAGAAACAAACACCGGGAGTCCTAATAAATGATTGGGTGAGGTGTCAGCGTCAGGCTCAGGTAGGGGGCGTGGCCTACCGTTTGAACGCATTAGAATTTGGATGGGAATAATAAACTCCGAATATAATTAAATATTTTTATACCACACTGCGTAAATCTAAATAGCATTAAGATGAATTCGTTTGAGGTTACCGTGTGACTCGCCTCTACTAGCTACATTAGCCTTGTAGCTCCAGTAATAAACTAAATAAGCAAGCTTCAGACACTAAACACGCCTTGCGGAGTCACTGTATTTGCGTGTTTGATCAAATGACCGAAAACGTGTCTCATTTGCACCTTATTGATCCATTTTGACCAGAATAAAATTTCATTTCAGGTTACTGGCGCTTTAAAAGCAAAGCATGAGTAAAGCCAGCTTTTTTGTTCCACATTTTTAAACGCATTTGTGTAGCTCACTTCATCGCGTTTCTTACTCAACGAAATGATGGCTTTGCTGTCCGAAGTGTATAAATGCAGCTTTAGGATCAGTCTAAACTCTGTCGTTCGGGTTGGGTTTGAAATGTGGCATTAATCATCCTGAACTTTATGCTTTATGTGCAATGGCGCTACATTAATGCCTTCATTACTGCGCGGATTGCACGTTTGACAGCATCGCGGTGGCTGCAGTGCATTATGGGATCTCGGTGTCTGAGCAATGCATGTTTGATTCCACTATTAGGCCAATAATATGCATAAGATATCTGCTTTCATCTGAAAGTCTCAGCTTGTGTTTCAGCGAATATTTGTACTTGATGTATACGGGCTCTGTGTATACTCAGTTTTGGGGAAAAAAAAATAAATAAGAAATTGTGTATTTTGCCAATTTATTAGTCCAGTGTATATTTAAATACTATAATATTTACCTAAGTCAAAAGAGGAAGAAGTGAATTCTGAAAATACAAACGACATGTATAAAATATAGCTTGTCAAATGTTATCGAAATACAGACAAAAAGAGGAGATTATACAGTGAACCTGATATTATAGCTGGAAACAATGCACGTAAGGACTCCAAGCTCTAGGTTAACTTTTGTGAAATGCCACTTATTTATTATAAGCACCACCTTTTTCACGATACTGCATTGAGCATGTCTTGTAGGTTTGGAACAATAAGACAGGTGCGGGTGTAACCATGAACATAATAATAAAAGAAATCCTGAATTAAAAACGCATACAACATAAAGCAGATAAGCTACCAGCAAATAGGTCAAAGTGCACTGCTTTAGTGAAATAATAATAATAATAATAATAAAAGAAGCTAATTCAGTACGAGTCACTGAATAAAACGTGGAGGTTTGCGAATGAGTAAAAAAGCGACCCTCCGACAAGCGAGAAATCGTTTCTGAAATGATGATGAGAATAATAATGACGTTATTTGTGTACTGCTGTTGACACCATGTGGCCCAAAGTGCTTTACGTCATGTTCATATGATAGAAAATAAAAGAACTATAAGACGCATACATACATAAGAACAAAAAAAAATATTAAGACGCAAAGTTATAGAAAAGAACATTGACGTAAAAGGAGATAAATGGTATGATATCAAAACGAAGTATTAATAAATGTCAAGACTTTTAAGAACCGTCGTGACGGATTAAAAATGCAAAGGTCCTGAGAGTCGAAAAGTCAAAGCAAGAAAATGTTTAATTAGTCCAAGGAAGTAGCGTAGCGTTCACACAGGAGAGCGAGGCGGCCCGGGCTTTATACCCGTCTCCTGCATACATGATACATATATATGCTTCTTTTTTTAGACCACATCATATCCTGTCCTCACGATCATCTTCTAACCTTATATGGGCATGAGCCGTCTCAGGCGACTCCGCTCCACCGCGATCATTTACCGCGAAGCACGCTTCTACATCTGGAGCTGGGGGTTTTAAATAGATTATAATTATAGCCTTACATTATACAACTTATATGACTTTCAGGTGGAACAAAGCTGCAGCACGTATCTCACGCCTTCACTTTACATTACCTGCCTCCATGTCCTCTTTACTTCTCTCTCGGTATATCACATTGCCATTAGCGTTATCGTTTAGCAGAGCTAGATTATAATTAAGGCACCTCTCTGAGTGCTCTGGCTGCAGTTTGATACACACACACACACACACACACACACACACACACTCATGGAGCTGTTGGGGGGAGGTTTGCTTGCACAGCAGACACGCGCGCGCACGCACATACACAGTCGCATATGGACATGTTTTGCTTCTTATTTTAGCTTTACCAGTCTATCACCTGTCTCGTATTCTAATCAAATGTCACACCGTACAAACATCTTTGCACATTTTGTTCTAGTTCGCCTTCGCAGAACCAAAAGCGACTACGAAGGCTGAACGATAAAAATGTGGTTTTAAACGACACTTAAACATGACAGCTGATCTAGCACTTGGAGGTAAGCTGATCCACAGTCTAGGAGCCAGGACCGAGAAAGCTGCTCCTGCTTTAGTCTTTCGTCTCGATGGTCAGATACGCGTTAGGGTCGGGCCTGTGTCGAGGCGAGTGACGGATCGACGGTAGCAGAAATGAGACTCCGGAAGTCCATCCATTTTAAATAGCCCAAGAAAAAGCAGTACAGTCACACAGGAACAGGACTATTGGTGCAATAAAATCGCAGTTATAAAATAAAGTTGAATGCAGCAGGGACGACGGGCCCGAGCACTTCCTTAGCGTCTGCAGACACTGTGCATCGAGTATGTTTAATGATCAGACATGAGCTATCCTGTTTATTTCCTAATAAATTATGTACACAAATCAGATACCTTCCGGATTGTACAGATAAAACAATTCCTGGCAAAGTTCAACACAAGACTTTGTGTCATTTGTCCTCATCAGCATTTCCGTTCCTGATTCCGCAGAAATTTGTTGTACTGCCCCCTAGAGGACACTTCGAACCACGTTTAGCAAGGTGCTCCAGACACGCCTCGAATGTAGCTACAACTCGGCCTCAGTGATTTGAGCGATATTGACATAATTAGCAGGCTGACAGTACTTCATTAAGACGGAGATTCAGCTCTACCTAGAGCACCGAGACTTTCTGAATCCGCATCCTGTAACCCCACCGTCTAACTGATTTTGGAAGCACTTTCCTGAAAGGCACGTCATCTTCGTACCGCGTGTATCCTAGAACCTTTGCAAAACCTCCCATCAGAAGTTCACTTTTCTTACCTGTAACAGTAGAATGAACTGGATGTTTGTTGTTTTAGGAAGAGTCTACAATTTGAAAAGAAAATGAAAACTTTCTAGCCAGTTATCTAACCAGTGTTAATGAGGACTCAATAAAAAATCTAAACACATCAGTAATAATGGAACATTTATTTCCAGTTCTAACTGATGCTCATAAATGTACTGAATTTTCCTATGTGAACAAAAGCATGGTCTCTTCCTCAACCTGACTGCTGGTCATATACACACACATATATATATATATATATACGCAA
Organism: Notoglanidium macrostoma; assembly: GCA_030068235.1. Lineage (NCBI taxonomy): Eukaryota > Metazoa > Chordata > Actinopteri > Siluriformes > Auchenoglanididae > Notoglanidium > Notoglanidium macrostoma. The sequence continues at coordinate 626,016 of JAQQZR010000012.1, forward strand.
CTGATGGAGCCCATATTCACACTTTCTGTAACTTTTTATTGAGTTAATACAATACAATTTTTTTAATCTTTACTGCTGTATAAAGTTTGTTAAAGTGAAGTTTTCGCTTCCGTATATTTATACCCCAAATATATAATGTTTTGATATTTTCCCAAGAAATCCTTGCTATAATTACTATACTTTTTCTTGTTAGCCACCCTTTCCGTCAGTATTGATGGTGTTCTTGTTAAGCCTGCTCCTGGTGTCAGAAATCTCGGTGTTCTCGTTGACCCAGCACTTCATTTTGATCTTTATTTCAAGTCCATCACCAGAATTTCATTCTTCCACCTCTGTAATATTGCTCGCCTTCACCCGTTTCTGACTGATAATGATGCCCAATCTCTGCTTCATGCTTTCATTATGCTCTGTATTGGTTAGTGAAATTCCTTCTTCATTGGAATCCCTGCGAAGTGTTTAGAAAAGCTACAGTATATTCAGAACTCCGCAGCTACAGTACTCACCCATGACAAGTACTCAGCTCACATCACCCATCCCGTCTCAGCTACACGTTATATCTCAGTGAGCTTTTGAGATCTTCCGCTCTTCTTTTGCTACATTCATGTCTAAATGAAAGACTTTTCTCTTTTATGAACTTCTCTTTTCCTGCTTTACCGCTTCGTCTGCACTATTTTCTTTTTTGTAAAGCAACCTTGGGACTGTGAAAGGTGCTGTTTAAATGTAAGATTATTATAGTGCTTGCAAAGTTCTCCCTCAACTTCTTCTTCTTATTATTCTTCCAGGATTAATAACGCAATTTCCGCTTAATGTGGAAACTTTGTTTCGTAGGGCCTGTCCCTGGTACGGCGGCTATGACTTTTCTTTCCGATATTCCACTCGCATCCTTCTTTTTTTTTTCCCCCCTTTTTCCGTTCTTTTTTCCTCGATAGACTTTTCACTATTCAAACCGCTCCCGTTTCAACAATTATGGAACTAATTCCTTTCAGACTTTACAGACCTCTTCTGGTCAATACTACGAAGCACTCTATTGCTTTTCATCCCTCTATCACTTCTCCTTTCTTCTTTTTTATCCCTCGCTTTTTCCCCATTGACTTCCATTCATTTTTCCTCATAGAGTTCGTATGGGAAAATTTTCAAACTGCTCCCAAAGAGTCCCTCTTCGAAGTCATTCTTACTAGACATGTTCTGGACGACACTTCAAAGCACTACAAGTCTTTTCATCCATCTATCTCTCCTTTCTGTTTTTATATCCCTCACTTCTCTCCCATTGACTTCAATTCATTTTTCGAAGGCCTGACTGCTCCTAGAGATTTCACGATAGAAACTTTGTTCCAGCTGCAGTATGTTTGGCCCAATGAGACTAACTGTTCTTCTATTTTCCTTTTTGATATACCCCTCACATCCATCTTTTTTTATCCCTCTATCCCTCCATTTTTTCCCATAGATGTTGAATGGGAAATTTTTCAAACTGCTCCCATTTCATCAATTTTCAAAATAATACATTCAAAGTTACTACACATGTTCTGGGTAATACCACTAAGCAACCCATGTCTTTTCATCTCTCTATCCCTCCTGCTTTCTTTTTTCATCCCTTGCTTTTTTCCCATTGGCTAGTATTTCCTTCAGGAAATGCACATCTAGTTATTATTATTATTATTATTATTAAATCATAGGCGAGCTCATTCTCATTCTGGCAAGAGTAGTGACTTCCTGTTTGGCATTCAGTGTTTCATGATAGGAAGAATAATCGAATAATCTTGTAATTCGGGCTCATGGAAAACCGTTATAAAGGAATGCGGAGTATATAAGAAGGCCGTGTTGTTGCCTATACTCCCCCTAACAATGAAGCTCACAGAAATATTTCCCTAGAACTTACTCACTATTAACTAAACAGTTACATAACAGTGAACACAGGGATAACATTTGGCCTGTTTTTATTGGTTGTTTGGAAGATTTCCTCCTTACTTGTCTATATTATTTCAGTGGTTGTTGTGTTGATTCTCCGTTGTGTTGATATACCATGTGTCATTTGTTGTTTGCACTCTTTTATTAGTCATGCAATTAATTCCATTTAGAGAGAATTAATTAGACTCACAGAACGTTGCACTCCATAAAACCACTGACAATGATGTCCGTTTCCTCTTGATAGAAATGTTTGAACAAACGATCAGCAGGGAGGAGTGTGGTGAGGAAATTGATGTATCTTTCTTTTCTTTGATTGAACATTTATTCACATGTAATCAGTAGTATATCTCTCTACCTACACTTTTTTGTTCTTAAGATACAATACTGTGCAAAAGTTTCAGGCAGATGTGAAAAAATGCTGTAAACAGAGAATGCTTTCAAAAATGGACGTGTCAGTCATTTATTTTCATCAATCAACAAAATGCAGTGAATGAACAAAAGAGAAATCTAAATCAAATCAATATTTGGTGTGA
>JAQQZR010000012.1:628550-647681 GCA_030068235.1 Notoglanidium macrostoma
ACATTCTCTAACAGCAGTCCAGCTGTCACTGTTTGTGTCAAACAAGGTGTGAATTTGTTGTAACATTAAAACAGGAGCTGACTCTGTGCCGGAAGTGATGCTCGGAGCTCCTGTCGATGAACTGCACGGAATTTTCAGAAGATGTGTTTGTAGCAGAATCACGCGAACAGTTCCAGGATCACTGCCTTTTTCATTGGTTGTTGTGTTGAATTTTACCCAGATACAATACTGCTATCTTCTGATTGGCTATTGTGTAGGCCCTTTCTTTTTTGTGATTGGCTGGTAAGTGACAGGATCGACTGAACTCCAGCGGACACGCGTTTGTTCCATAGGGAGGCGCTACTGAGCCGCGGCCACAGGAATATTGGGCGCTGCGGCATATTAGCCTACAAACTGTTTTTCCGCGTCAGAAATACAATGTGTGTCTGGAGCGCGTGACAAAAGACCGAAAAGAGTGACAGTCACGCTCAATGCGTGACACTTGAGAGCCCTGTATTAGCATAGTGTATTATCTTATATTATATCCTATCTATTCGCTCTTAGCGATTCCCAAGCACATTTAGTTAATGATAGACGATGTTAAATTCACAGATCACTATAAAGATATTACTGTTTAAAAACGATATTAAAGTTTGTAGGAGTCGAACCATTAGAAAAAAACTACAATTCCCAACAACCTAAACAGGACGTTGAAATCGACCGTTTCCGGCGGGAGACCGGATGTTCGTGGTGCACGCGGCTCCGAGGCCCTTTTCTCTCTCTGCGAAGTGCCAGTGTGGACTTCAGACACGAGTGAGTGAGACATAATTGTACATTTTGGCGTCTAAAACGGTACAAACCCGGAAAATTTGGTCTCGTTCAGGTTTGTAAAGGTGTTCCGAAAGGTAGAAGGTCTCCGCAGAGTTAGTATTTGTAGAGAGAAGTGTTTAAAAAGTGATAAAATGTGGGAGATTAGCTGAAGCACGAGCGCGCCGAGGCGGCCATTAGGGTCTGGAGTTAAAACCTGATTTCAGACCTCAGATATCTCTGTAGCGAAGCGGCTTAAACTTATCCTCAGGGGTTATTTTAAATATAAATGTGTGTAGAAATACGTATTATTTTTCAAATTGTTTTTGCATGTTATAAACTATCTAATATCTATCCTGCTGGTTCGGTATAGCGGCCTGTGTTAGCATGTCAACATGGCGCGAGCGGAATTTAACAAATGTGGGTTTATTCAGCGTTTTATTTTGCAAGATATTTGGTCATGTTTAGGTTAGCATGGTTTAATATGACTGCCTGATTCTCCACACACAACGTCAGAGCTAAGATTAGCTCTATATCTGTAGTTTTTCATGGCAGCCTGGTGAAAAAGCTGCGGTTCAGGGACAAGATGGAGGTGTTTCCTAAAAGCAGTAAAATAATAACGGATGTCCTTATGGGTCTGTTTATGCCGTGCAATAGGAGAACTCATTACTGTTACTGATGTATTATTCATACAGAGGCATTTCCGGACACAAAGTTATTCATATTGCTGATTATTTGGCTAGTTTTTTTTTTTGCTTAATTAATCACTTTTTTTTTTTTTTTTTTGTAATTTCTCAGATGCAGCTCTTTCTAACATTCCAGTCATGTTTAATCAACCTCCCAGTATGATCATTATTTTTCATTACGTCAGGGTTTCTACTCATTTGGGATTAAAATCTCACAATATACCAAATACTAATATATCTAGTTGTATGTAATGTGTCAGTTTCACATTTTGAATTGAATCAGGAGCTGTAATTCGGTCCTCATCCTATGGTATAACGATTACAGGTTGTCTTCATGCTGGTGTAAAGTCACTGGACTGACTCCTGTGTTTGCTGGTTTCTCCTCAGAATGGCGGACTGGGAGACTGCGCCGGCTGTGGCCGAGACGCCCGAGATCAAGCTGTTCGGGAAATGGAGCACAGATGATGTGCAGATCAACGACATCTCCCTTCAGGTGAGCTTTCCGTACAGAGCTGACGGGATTTCAGTCTCTGCCCCTGAGAATGCTAAATGTGTTAACTGTAACCGGAAAGCTACTGGGCATGTCTGAGCGAGACTAGAGTCACATCCTGACACTCGGCCGTTGTCCTGGTGTGCTATAGCTCTCGCAGATTAATCACTCTCTGCTTATTCATTGGCTGCTGCTTGTCCGTCGCTCAGCCAATCACCAGCTCAGAAACACTCCTCACGCGCGGCTCGTGCGTACTCAGATCTAACCCTTGTTGTTTCCCCCCCCCTTTGTGCATTTTATGTTTTCTACTTCAGGACTACATTGCTGTGAAGGAGAAGTATGCCAAGTACCTCCCTCACTCCGGAGGGCGCTACGCCGCTAAGCGTTTCCGTAAGGCTCAGTGCCCCATCGTGGAGCGTCTCACCAACTCCATGATGATGCACGGACGCAACAACGGCAAGAAGCTGATGACCGTGCGCATCGTTAAACACGCCTTCGAGATCATCCACCTGCTCACAGGAGAGGTACGGAGGAACACGCCCTCCTCTTGCACACACTACGCTGCATTCTGTACTCCGTAGTGCTGTTGAGTATACAACAGTATTCCATACTCCCTGGTAGTATTCCATACTCTGGTGCAGTGTTAAGTACACTGTAGTTCAGTGAAGCAGTGTTCTGTAAAGTCGTCTTTTAAGCGTGTATTACAGACCTGAGCAGCTTCCAGACTCTCCGGAGCGAGACTAGAGTCACATCCTGACACTCGGCCGTTGTCCTGGTGTGCTATAGCTCTCGCAGATTAATCACTCTCTGCTTATTCATTGGCTGCTGCTTCTCCATCGCTCAGCCAATCACCAGCTCAGAAACAGATCGTCTCCTACACCACGTCTAGTTATTGTGTATGTGTGTTGATTTTTGCCGTACTAATACGGTACTGACGTGACGGACCGTGTGTTTTACAGAACCCCCTGCAGGTCCTGGTGAACGCCATCATTAACAGCGGCCCACGTGAGGACTCCACCCGTATCGGCAGAGCTGGAACAGTCAGGAGACAGGCCGTGGACGTGTCCCCACTCCGCAGGGTCAACCAGGTACACATACAACACCTGCACTCATGACCATCATCCAGAAACAGCCTCACACACTTAATCTAAGACCCAGTGCTGAAAATATCAGTTTTTTAGTTAGCGAAAACTTAGTTTAGTGAAAAAAGTGAGCAAACGTTTTAGTTGTAGCCGATCCCCTGAACTGGCTCAGTAGGTAGGAGTTTATGGCTGGAGCTCGCTAACACGAGAGCCTGGGATTCTGTACTCTACATCGCAATTGTCACCTTTCGGGGAGATGATAAGGAAATATCTGGTTTCGTACATACTGTGATTGGTTGAGCACGATAAAATTGAAAAAGCTTAGGAGGAAGCTGGAGAAAAGGTTTTCTGTCATCAGGTACGAGTATACGACGCCGGTATTCCAAAAACACGCCTGTAGTGAATCAGTAATATTCTACACAGTAATTTCTTTACACAACAGATGCAGCTTTACGTAAAATTACATCTTAATGTCTGTGTATCTGACATGTATAGTTATAATAATGTTGTCTATGTAAAACTGTCCTGGTTAACGTAAGATACCTGTTATTTACACCTGTATTCCACATGCTTCAGTGCTGCGTATGCTTTAGTGGTCTGGGCGTGTTGGTGTTCCGCGCGTGCGTGCCGGTGTGTATGCGTCATTGTTCTGTGCCCGTCAGCACACATTGGTATTCCTTAGGCGTAAAATTGAAATTTAACTAATACTTCCTGCTCATATTCTAAATATAAATTGGTTTTATTTATTTTCCTTAAAATCTCAGTAGGTGGTGACTGAACCCTCACATGATATGAAAACTGGGCGTGAGGAAGCTTCACCATCGGTTCCTGCTAGCTCACCCAGATTTATAAAACCCTTTGGCAGTTCTGGAAATCTGTTCAATTGGCAGGCACTGGAAGGGTGCTTTCACCACAGGAGCCATTCTGAGAACCCCATGAGTTAGGCTGAACATAGGAGGAACCTTTATTTCCTCCTGAGTGGAACAGTAACTTTGAGGGTCGGCGCATACTGAACACTGCTGATTAGTCAAGTTCAGTCTTCACACCATGGCAGTCTTTTTACCTGCCTTTTGAAGTTGAGTGTGAAATCTCGAATGTAGGTGTACGGTGTATAATGTAGGGGTGTTTTTTCCTTCTTTCTCTTTTTTCTCACTTGAGTGAGTCCTGCAGTCCTGTCCTGACGTTCCTCATGGTCTCGGCATGATGCGGAACTCGCAGAGTAAATCTTTGTCAGTTCATTGACTGCTGCTTCCCATTGCTCAGCCAATCACAAGCTCAGATACAGAGACTCCGCCTCCACATCTCATCTCACCTGTAAACACTGTTATTATACAGTCAGTTATTAATGTGTGTGTGTGTTTCAGGCTATCTGGCTGCTGTGCACCGGGGCGAGAGAGGCCGCCTTCAGGAACATTAAGACCATCGCCGAGTGTTTGGCTGACGAGCTCATCAACGCCGCTAAGGTAACCAAAGATATGATGTCATGCAGCAGGGCCTTCAAGATGAGTCAGGATTTAAAGACGGCGCGAGACTAGAGTCACATCCTGACACTCGGCCGTTGTCCTGGTGTGCTATAGTTCTCGCAGATTAATCACTCTCTGCTTATTCATTGGCTGCTGCTTCTCCATTGCTCAGCCAATCACCAGCTCAGAAACACTCCTCACACTCACACCGTAACACCAAACACTCTACATTAATCTAAATCATTTACACGTTTAATCTTCTTGATCTTAATGCTGGTTAAAGTTGTGCCTATTTTTTCACAGGGTTCGTCAAACTCGTACGCCATCAAGAAGAAGGACGAGTTGGAGAGAGTGGCCAAGTCCAACCGTTAACTGCTCTTGCTTTCTACTAAAAGATCAAATAAATTTGGAGAAACTTCAGATCGTTGTCTCTGATTTCAGTCCAAAACAGAAACAATGTTTTAATCCAGTTCCATCCCATAATCTGTAAGGATAAATAGAATAGTAACCAGTGTAGGAATAAACAATTAGAGGATTGTAATTATGTATTATATATTTATTAAAGGAGGTCATACTTTGTATCTCTTTAGTTACACTAAATGTTGAGCTATTCATAAAACGAGCTGGTTCCTGTTTTCGCTTGTTACAGCAGTTATAAGCCCTCAGCAACTAGTTTTGTGGATATAACATTAAATGTAACTATAAATGGATGAAAATATATTGTTATTCAATTACTTTATAACTAATTGATGATTTCCTGTGGAGTAAAAGTACCGTATTTCTTGGGATACCGTTATTGGAAAATAACAACTCGTACTGGATCCTTTATTGATCCCCAAGGGAAAATTAGACACTGCATTTAACCCATCCAAGCAGTAAACACACACACACAAGTAAGGTGAGTGTATATACCCAGAGCAGTGGGCATCCACATGCTGTAGTGGCTGAGGAGCAGTTTGGGGTTAGGTGCCTTGCTCATGGGCACTTCGGCTGTGGATGTAGAGGGAAGGAAAGCGCTGTTCATTCGTGCTCACTCATTATTTCTTTAATGTTCAGGGAAAACGAACCGGCAACCTTTAACCTAACCTTCAGGCCAGGGTGCCCACATCTGAGATTTGGTAAAAATGATTCATGAAGATTTAGTGCTTCTGTATCACACGTGAAGTAAATTAAAACATTTATAATAGGTGTTTTCAGTGATGTCTGAAGCTTGTAGAGCATCATTTTGTTGCTGATGCAAGTTTTGAATGTCAAACAAGAGCACATGATCTGGAGTTTTGCAACATATCGCAGCACTTTGATGGTAGAACATGATGAGCCAAAATGCAAATATGAAGTAAACAACATGTTCTGAGTTTTTACATCATATTGGCGAAGTGTGATGTTTGTCAGCATCCAAGCGAGAAGCCCAAACCAGATTTCTGACAGCCCTGGAATTACACGAACAAAGCTGGAAGTGAGGTAACGGACTACAATACAATAAAGCCTTAAATTGGGAATTTCACTTTCTAATTCAGGAAGTTTACTAAAGATAAACTCAGGTGTGTTTACACTAGCACCACGTCCTTCTAATATTGGTGTTTCACAAGGAAAACAACTGCATGTTAATGCTAGCTCATGTTAGATTAAAAACTATATTTTATTATATAGTATCTCCTAACTGGGAAAATACAGAATTTAAAAATGATGATTGAAATAATTTCCTTTTAATGATTCAGGTAATGTTTAGAAATTAGCTAAAAAAAAAACCCTGAACATAGCAAGTTTTATTTGTTTTTGTTTAAATCAATCCTCACGGAAGAACATGACCAGCTTGCAAAGACTTCTGGGTAAGTTGACGTTCCCAGTATGCTTTCTTGTCTCGTTCTTACACATGTTCCTATCCTGAAGAATGCAAATGCTTTTACTCTGATCCAAAAAAAAAACCAATGAGAATTTATACAGTATATTTCCTTTGAACATCATATAAAGCCATCTGGTTTCCAAGCTAGTCAACATGCTACTGTAAGAAACACTAAAGTAATTACCAGCATTTTTTTTTCAGCAGCAAAACCTTACAGACATGACCTAGATAAGCTAGCTATCTCAGCACTGTAACTCTGAAGGGGTTCTTGTTGAGAAGAGGAACCACCATGATCAAGAGTCGAAATCATTAGACAGTGTAAATGATGTGCAGAAATGATTCATTTTTTTATTAGTTGATGTACATACAGGAACATGGATGGCTGAAACGTGATGTATAAAACGTGTGCAGGGAGTCGGTGAATGTTTTCTGTGTGTCGCAGATGCATGGTGGAGTGGCAGGTGAATGCAGACGCTGCACCGTTAGTAAGGGAGTTTCCTGTTGATGAGCAGGCAGAATGAGGAGAGCGCCCCCCCGAGTTTGGAGGCCTCACTGCACCCTGTGGGGAGCAGGCTGTAGCCCTGAAACTTCTGGAAGGCCTGCAAAAGTAGAGAAAATAACAAGTGTGAGCATTAATAATTCTTTTTGATCCAGTTTGTGCTTTATGACTGGCAGATTTGGTGGGTCTTCAGAAGAGTAATTACTGCATAAACATTTATACTGCAGTGTGGTTCTCATCACTGGAACAGAAATGCCAACAGTTCACAATTTTTCTTTTTCCTTGGAGGTTTTTCTCCAAGAAAAAAAAGACTATAAAAGACTCCTGCAAGGTATTAAAATCCTCTGCCTCGGAGGTTTCAGTGTGTGGTGCGAGAGTGAAGTGAAACTCACAGAGACACTGTTGGGACACTCGTCCTTTGTGGGGTGGAGCAGATAGTCCGCTTCACCTGCACTGCGCACGTACACACAGTTAGCAGCGGCATCCTCTGGTACAGACAACACGTCATAGTGATGATCAGTCAACTGCTCCATCACCTACAGAGACACCACACGCACAACACTGAGTGGGCTGTTACAGTAAAATAATCTTTTTATCCATTTATAATTTTAATGTTGACACATCTGAGATAGTTCCTGCTCTCACTTATGTTACAGGAGCTATAAACAGTTGTTCCCTCATCAGCCTCTCTTTATTCTCTCTCTTGGCGTTAATGAGACAAAAATCGCAGCTTGTCATGTTATCCGAGAAACCGCAAAACCGAAACTCCTCTGTTCTGAAGACAGGAAAAGTTCAAGTTCCAGTTTCACATCGGACTGTTACAAAGCGCTGACACTGGAGACTCCTTCTGTACATGTTACAGAAACATCACCTTACGGAAAATGTTAACATATCAAGAATAACACGTTTAAATACATTCATGTGGCGCATCTATTGTACACACCCTGTTGGTTTGCTTTAAGGCATGGTGAAAAATCAAGTTCCTGGTTTGAACACTAGATGTCGCTGCCATCTAAATCACCTTTCTCTTCTTCAAAAAACGCCGAGTTAATCTCATAGACGTTCTTCAATCTTATCCACAAAGGGCTGGTGTGGCTGCAGGCTTTCATTACGGCCAATAGGAGGCACACTTGATAGTTTATTAGAGACTAAGATGAAGATCGTAGTGCACCATCCACAAAGAAGTACAATTTGTCCACTGAGAATTGTAAATGGCTTCCCCTTAAACAGTGTATAGGGAACAATTTCCCCCAATCTGTGGACATGTAGAAGAAAACTGGATATGTTTTGGTTAAAGTTTAAAAATAATGGGTAAATTTTGAGTCTTCCTATTTTCCTTCCATTTTAAGATTGCGTAAATTGAGATTGTGCTAATTTGCAGTGTTGTTAATGTATTCGTGAAAGTACTTCAGATGAGATACTTCCATTACTTGTTAGCAGCCATTAATATAGTAGCTCCAAAACGAAAGAAGCAAGCCTCAGACATTAAACAAATCTCGTCTGATGGACTACATCTGAGAGGAAAGTGTGGAGATGTAATTTGACGTTGATGTTCCTTAAACACACTTTGGAGTGGAATCAGACAATTTGCTCTTAAAGCGAATGAGGAAACAACATGGAATGGGGGCGGAGTCAATGACCGGCTTACATCAGCAGCAGCATCTACTATTACTACGACTACACACACACACACACACATACGTGTAAGTGTGTGAGTGGACACCAGGGTCAGGGTCTGCTCTAATGGAACCTGATGTACGAAATGAGATTAGGCTTAGATACACTCAGTCTGAGTGCTGTACCATTAAGTGTTCTTATTTCATCACTCAGTAAACACTGATGCATCATAATGTGTGGAAAAAATTCCAACATTTTTGACTAACATTTATCCAATACAGTTAACATTAAAGGTTCCCAAAATCCAGGAGTACTACTTTTACAGGACCCCCCCCCCACCATACCTCCATCAGCCCCCGCCCACAAACACTCACCTTCAGTGTCCGCCTCGCTCCCTCACTATTACTAAAGATGATGGTCTCAGGACCCCCCATTGAGCAGATGTTCTTCAGACGAGTACCAGCAGATACAGGCACGGTGGACACGGCGAAATCCTACAGACACAAGAAACACTGTAACAAGGGCTAGAGTACAGTTTGAATATTGATATACTCATATTGAATATTGAAGTCTGAAGGTGTTGGTAAATATTGTTTAAGTATACTGATTATTTTATACCCAAGAGCTGTTGCCTAGTATAGTTTGAGTATATTTTTGCTTTTATACCCTGGAGGTGTTGGTTAGTATAGCATGAGTATAGCTGTGCTTTTATACCCTAAAGGTGTTGGTAAGTATAGTTTGAGTATAGTGATTCTTTTATTTTGGGAATATGATGGTAAGTATAGTTTTTATACCCTGTGTCGGTGCCTTTGGATAATTAATCTCCTTTGACTTGTGTTATAATTGTTCATTTTGGCTACATTCACTACTCTAGTGATACTTACCTGGATACTTAATGGATTTAATGGATATTTATTAGATATTAAAACCACCCCCTAGTGTGTATACTGGTCACTGCACCTGAGTACCTGTAATTAAGGCAATACAGTTTTCAGCCACTCCCTCTACCTTCATGTAAGATGTTTTTATTTTGTTACTTTGCACTGGGATAATGTATTTTTGAGGAATCGCTGAAAATCGGAGCCTATCAGGCTTGGATATCAGAATGAAAAATCATGGTGTGTTGGATCCACTTGAGTCCCCCCACCACACACATACACAACTGAACACTATACTGGCTGGTGGCCATAATGTGGACAGGAAATGACGATAATATGGTTTATAAGACAAAATGCAATGAGAGAGCAGCAGCAGTGAGTGAAACTAGCTTGGCCTAGAATCCTGCATGGATGTGCTGCAATAGTAAAGTAAGAGAACTTGAAATGCATATGATAGTTATGAGAGCTGCACATATAGGCTCTCCGTGGATTGTTGTCGGGTCTACTAAGCGGCGCAGTCGGCGGAGAAAGAGAAAGATAAAGTGTGGCTGTAGAGGCGGCGTACTTACCAGGCTAAGAAAACAACCCCTGAAACCGCCTATTCCGAGTATATTCCTCTCAAACGCCAGGTCCATCACACACAAGGTACACAATATGGAACTTCTCATCGCTGCCAACAAGTCAGTACGGGACTGTGCTGTGTGATTACTGTGACGGAGACGTAGCTACATCTAGGAGTCCCCGATGCCACGGTGCAGCTAGCATGCCGCACGCTACATTGTTAGGACTGCAATTCGGATTCCGGAAAGAGCATGGGTGGAGGTCTCTGCATATACGTCCACAATGACTGGTGTTAACAGAGTCACATCATAGATAAGCACTGCTCACCGGACTTAGAGTCTTTATCAGTCCTGCACAGACCCTTTTACCTGCCGAGAGAGTTGACGGTAGTGATCACCATGGCCGTTTACATTCCCCCAGACGCTAACATTAGCACAGCTCTTAGCTATCTGCATGACACTATAAACAGACAACAGAAATTATATACTGAAGGTGTACACATCATTGCTGGTGACTTTAATAAAGCAGGCTTAAAGACTCTCCCAAGACTCACACAACATGTGAAATGTTCTACGAGGGGAGGAAACACACTCAATCATGCGTATTCAAACATCAAGCAAGCATACAAAGCCGTGCCCCTTCCGCACCTGGGTCTATCCGAGCATATCTGCCTGCTCCTGGTACCAGCTTACACCCCAACAGGAGACGGTCAAAGCCCACCACAAAGACCGTCCAGACTTGGAACGAAGGAGCCCTTTTCCAGCTACTTGACTGCTTCGAACGAACAAAAAGGAATGTCTTTGGAAATTATGACCTGACAGTATAAACACAAACTGTTCTGTTCTACATTTTCTGCTGCATTGATACCGTCACCGTAAAGAAACGCATTCGGGTCTACCACAACCAGAAGCCCTGGATGACAAAGGAGGTCCAAGCACTACTCAAAGGCCGTGATGCTGCCTTCAAATCGGGGGACAGGGCCCTCTACAGCACTGCAAGGGCCAACCTTAAAAGAGGCATCAGAGAGGATAAACGGGTCCACAAAAATAAAACAGAAGAGCATTTCACAGAGAACACCACCAGGCGGGTGTGGCGGGGACTACAGAAGATCACTAATTTCAGAGGCAACATTATTGACTCAAAAGGCACTGCTGCACAAGCTGAGGAGCTTAATTGCTTCTTTGTTAGATTTGAGGTGAATACTCCACCCTCTCACACATGCAACCCTGTCACAGGCACCCAGACATTGTTTGTGCAGGAATATGAAGTGAGAAAGCTGTGTAAAGCAGTGAACCCAAGGAAGGCCGCTGGCCCAGACAGTATCCCTGGAAGGGTACTCAGAGCCTGTGCCTATGAACTCGCCGGTATTTTCAGGGATATCTTTAACTCATCTTTCACACGTAAATGCTGTTGTTCCGCCCTGCCCCAAAGCAGCCATTATTGTTCCGGTCCCCAAGCAGCCCACTATAACCAGCCTAAATGATTACAGACCCATCGCCCTCACCCCTATTGTAATGAAGTGCTTTGAAAGACTGATACTGAAGCACATCAAGACCAGCCTTGGCCCCCACCCTTGACCCCCATCAATTTGCCTACAGGGAAAATAGGTCCACAGAGGATGCCATCACCATCACTCCCCACTCAGCTCTATAACACCTTGAACACAGAGAGACCTATGTCTGGATGCTGTTTGTTGATTACAGTTCTGCCTTTAACACAATTATCCCGGACATACTCTTCAGGAAGCTGCTTCACCTTGGTCTCTCGTCCCATCTCTGTTGCTGGATCATGGACTTTCTTACCAACCACCCCCAGTCTGTCAGACTGGACCCTCACCTCTCCTCCACCATCACTCTCAGCACCGGCTCCCCACAGGGCTGCGTGTTAAGCCCCTTACTATACTCACTCTACACATACGACTGCTCATCCTTCAACCCCACTAATTCCATAATCAAATTCGCAGACGACACCACGGTGGTTGGTCTCATCTCAGGAGCGGATGAGTCGGCCTACAGAGATGAGATCAGCAAACTGACAATGTGGTGCTCATCAAACAACCTGTTACTGAACACAAACAAAACTAAAGAACTGATCCTGGATTTCAGGAAGAGTAGAGCTGACCATCAACCGGTCATCATAAATGGGCACTGCGTGGAAATTGTCCATAGTTTTAAATTTCTTGGAATTTACATCTCTGGCAACCTCTACTGGTCCACAAACACCATGGCCACTGTAAAGAAGGCACAGCAATGCCTGCACTTCCTCCGTGTCCTGAAAAAACAACATAAACCGCAAACCGATGTTGACTTTTTACAGCTCTGCCATAGAGAGCATCATCACGTACGGCCTTACAACGTGGTACGCAGGCTGCTCAGCAGCTGACTAAAAGGCCCTGCATAGGGTCATTAGGTCAGCAGAAAACAATCATAGGCCTCTCTCTTCCCTCGCTGGAGGATATTGCAGACATCCGATATCTCTCCAGAGCAAGAAGTATCATAAAAGACTTCTTACACCCTGGCCATCACCACATTGAACTCATGCCTTCAGGAAGGCGTTACAGGTCAATTAAAACACACACCAACCGACTATTACACAGTTTTTTCCCCACAGCTATCCAGTATCTCAATAATTATACACAGTGACACCCTCTACCTGTATTGGTCATACCTGTTATATTTAATAATTATATGTAGTGCAATATCTGTCATTCAGCACTTTATCTTGGCTTCTGTCAATGTTGTCATAAGTCTCACTGTTCCACATGTTGACGTCTGTCTTTGTTACGTAGGTCTCTTTTTAAATACAACTGGATTGGGCAACTGTAATGTCATTGTGTCAAAGATACAGTGACAAAGTATCAATCAATCAATCAATATTGCACTGTAACTGCACACGATGCACTTACTGCAGAAGCAAAAGGATAAATGAACTGAAAATGATGTAGATGGTGAGCAGTTCAGCTGATAAAGCAGATGAAACTTTGAATAAACTCAGTGATACTGATAAACGGAACATGGAGGTTTCTGCAAAGCAGTGCAGTCAGTGCTGAATAATGAGAAATGTGACCAAATGACGTGGTTTGCCCCAAAAATTACCACCTTTAAGCTATTCATGATGGATGTTGAGAAATGGTTGGATTAAAAAAAGCCCTGAACTGGCTTTTCTGCTGCATTAGCAATGCTATCTGGATGTAAAGTTCATCCTAAGGACAAGGTTTCAGTTGTTCATTCTAATAGTTCAATAGCCTCAAAGGCCTCATCATAAAAAATCTAGCAGGAAATCTTCTGTGTCTGGTACAGCACATATGAAAGCAGAAGCAGAGAGAGCTGCTCTGATGGCACGTGCTGCAGCATTAAAATGGAAAAGATACAAAATTAAACAGAGGAACTGAAAATAAAATCAAAGCAGGAAAAAATTTAACATGGAAAATGATCTTGCTATTTCAACAGCCAAAATCAAAATGTATGAACAATATGAACTGTGTTCAAAGTTGTGCAAACCAGTCCAGCAGTACAAACTGATGCTATGAATGAATACTATGAGGAGAGCTGAAAGCAAGTAAGATAATTCACTGAGCCATTCCAGACGCATAGTGAGCAAATGCAGACACCAACAGAAAATGCACCCATTGCTACCAAATACTCCATTCAAAGACCAGCCTCAACCAACAGAACAATGGGGGGTGGGAATTGAAGACCATACAGGTTATGACCGTCTTTCAATGAATAGGATGGCTAGACAAGATTGTCTCGCAGACATTTTGTCAAAACAAAATCTCACAGATTCAAGAGTAATCAAAACAGACTATATACCCTTCTGGGCAGGCTAGACAACTCATTCAAAGCTGCCTGCACATGAACCCATAGAAAAGTTCACCTGAGGCAAAAAGCTGCATTAAAAACTTTGGTGATGATGTCAGAGTCTCAAATGCCTACATGGACTAAACTGGCCCAATATAAAAACAGAACAAAGTCAAGCCTTACATGCATATGCACTTTTCTTAAGAGGTTTCTGCAGGGTAATGTGAAATCTGCATGTAATGGAGGAACTTGATATTCTATCAAACCTGAAATTAATCCTCTCAAAGCTACCCATGGATAATAAAGAACATTTGCATATGACATCCTTGAAAAAAGCAGTGTTGGAGCTGGATTCATATAATGCCATTCTTGGAAAAGCAAGAAAAAATGATTTCAGATTCACTGTTTGCTGATTTAAAAGTAGATACAATGTATAAAAGACGCTAAAGTTCCAAAATATCAAATTGTAAACCACAAGCAGTAGGTAGGTTATGTCACACAAGTGACATGTGGCAGTTAAAATGTCTCCATCCACAGCTAGGAGATCTTCTAGCCTACCAGATTCCTTCACAGCTTCATGTTTGTTCTGTGGAGGTGAGTATTCCCTTGTTAGTTTCCAACAAATCAAAGCTCAACAACTTGATGCTCAAGTTCCAGGAGTTAAATGGATTATGTTTTGCATGCCCAACAAAAGGACATCAGAGTAAGAACTGCAGAAAAAGCATGCGCTATGAAATATGTGAACAAAAGCATCCTTCTCTGCTGCATTTAGACAAGAAAGATAAGGAACTGAAAAGTAATACTGGACCAATACTTGTTAAGACAGAAAAACGTCTTGTTCGAGCGACGTATACATCAGTCAGCAATGCAATGGTGTCTCTTGGGTATGGTAAATGCAATGGGACTGGCTCAACTGGTACATTAGCCATTGTAGGAGTGCAAGTTAAGATGCCAAAGGGTAAGTAGTTCATCATAGCCTGTTCCCTTCTAGATCCCTTCTATCTCAACCACTTTTAGCCCAGATAATATTATCAGGAAGCTGAATGCAAAGGGCAGAAGGACACCCATGCTACTGAGAACTATGTCCCACAAAAACAGCTGTTTCTACATATGAAGTTTCAGACCTGGAAGTGGGGGACTGGAGTTAATTCATTCATTTCACTGTCTACTGTATATACACAGAGGAGTAACCCTGCATCAATTGAGAACATAACTGCAGAAAAATGATTTTAAAAAGAGAGTGCATTACCCTGAAGATGTGCATGTGCGAAAGATTGATGTGGAATTTCTGATTCTTTGGGTTAATTCTCCAAAGACATGGCAGATCATGAACAGTGAGAGTGCTTATGCAGTGAGGACACGTCTTAGGCCCTGTTCACACCTGGTATTAACGCATGTCCTGGATGATGGTCAGCTCTAAGTACAGGTATGAACGGGGTCAAAGACGCGTTGAGATCCATTCACTCAGACCACATTCAGAGGTGATTGGGGCCACATATGGCTTCAAGTGTCAGTTCATCTTCTACTTCTTTTAATCTCCAGCAGGCCAAGCACAGGAATGGCCTTGGTGCTTCCCGCCAGTTAAAAACAACGCTTTTGCAAATGTCATTTTTTGGTCTTTGCAAACGGAAATGATGTACATGTTTATTCTCACATAGAGTTGGGAATTGAGATCTGATAATAAGTGGTCACTGGAGACACGTGTAGAGATACATTCTAATGCCAAGTGAGACCTGATTACTCAGGACGCATGTTAATGCCAGTCATGAACAGGGCTTTAGATGGATCATGGTGTCAGAAGTGTCCGTGGCAATGGACATAAAGAACATTTGCTCCTAATGACTTTGTGGTCAGTGTGGATGAGAAAGAACCCAGCAACATTTGGCTACTAGGGGGGTCACATTTAGGGGCCTGAATGATAATTAATCTCCTTTGGTTTATGTTAGAATTGTTAATTTAGACTACACGCACTGCGCTAGCGTTGCTTACCTGCATACTTACCTAATACCACCACCTAGTGTGTATAACGGTCACTGCACCTAGACAGGTATATAAGCAACATGCAATGTGGGGCTTTTATATCCTGAAGGTGTTGATAAGCATAGGGAGTTTAGCGATGCTTTTATTCCCAGACTGTGCTTGTGAGTATAGTTTGAGTATAGTGACACTTATGTCCCGAAGGTGCTTGTGAGTATAGTTTGAGTATAGTGATGCTTTTATGGCCTGAAGGTGCTTGTGAGTATAGTTTGAGTATAGTGATGCTTTTATGGCCTGAAGGTGCTTGTGAGTATAGTTTGACTACAGTGACACTTACAGTATACCTTGGGGAGAACAGTGATGCTTTTATACCTGGAAGGTGTTGTAGAGTATAGTCTGAGGATAGCTTTGCTTTTATACCTGGAAGGTGTTGGCGAGGATCTCTGCTCCACGCTGGTTGGTGTATTTGGATAGGCCAACAAAGAACTCTCTCCCAGTGAAGAGCACATCACTGCCCTCCAGTGTGGCTCCATCATCCTCCATCTCCACCATGGTCAGGTTCAGCTCAGTGAGGACACGCCTCACTGCCTCCGTCTACGCACACAGACATTCACCCCCATATCAGCCTCACAGTCAATTTATTTTGCTAACTTTTAAATCCCAACGATATCAACAGGATTCTATGCTATCATTGCTTCCAACTTACGTCTCTGAGGTCGATCCCGTTCTATACTTGCTGATTTTAATGAAAACATTTCTGAATTGCAGAGCAAACATGTCACGTTCAGCAAAGACGGTAACAAAACCTAAATGTAGTATTATCCAGAATATTACTTATTATTGTTGCTGTTGTTCCAAAATGGTTCCACTGGAATATAACCTTGCTAACACAAGCTAACCTAGTCAGTGAAAGCTAACCTAGCAAGGGAAACCTAGAAGAGTTTTAATTAAAATAAAAGAACAGTGTGAAATCTTAAACATTACATATAATTATGACTGTGATTGCATTCCAAAATGGTTATGCTAATGAACACTTCTTTCATTAGAGGTGAACAATTAAAAAAAGCTCAATTAAACAACAGGTATGAAGTGGTGTATTGGTCAAAGTCTGGTGTGTGTGTGTGTGTGTGTGTGCGCAAGTAACCTCCTGGCGTCTCTCCTGGTTGAGCGGCTGTGTGAGGAGCGCCGTGTCCCCCTGTATGATGGCCATGTCCTCGATCCTCCAGCTTTCAGGAAGGTGTGTGTTCGTGTGTGTGTCAGCAGGGATCTCCAGCACCTGCAGTCCCACCTTCTGCCTCAGAGTCCCCACCAACACTCCATACTGACGCTGCAACTTTGCCACCTCCACCTCCACCTCCACCCCGCCCACACTGGGGGACTGAGGGATTCCACGTACCACAGCATGGGTGAACCGCCCATACAGACACACACTAGCCATAGGTCTCAGAGTGTGTGCGCGTAAGATCTTATTAATGGGTGTGTATGTGAAAACTTTATCTCAACTGGCACCTGTGGTTTCTAATGGATCCCTGTGAGAAGAATCATTCACTCATATACATCAGCATCACCTACACCTGAGAGAGAGAGAGCGAGAGAGAGAGACAGATGTGTCACTGACAGAGAAAAAGTAGGTGACAGTTACTTCTATCTATCCCATCCTGTCCTGCCCCCCAACCACACACGCCCATTACACATGACTATTGTTATTATTGCAGATGGCATAACATCAGTAAATGAATTATTTATCAGCATGTTGGTCAGCGAATAAAAGTTAGATTCAAATCATCCATCAGTGGCCTACATACATGGATTTTCAAACCAACAGGTTCCCTTATACCAACAAATTCATTACATTTTTAACATCATTGTTTGCAGGGCTAGGTGTTCCGAACTTCATGCATGGGTGTACATTTATGGCATTTGGCAGATGTCCTTATCCAGAGTAACTTACGGTTATACAACTGAGCGGTTGCTTGCTCAAGGGCCCAGCAGTGACAGCTTGGCAATGCTGGAATTAGAACTCATGACCTTCCGATCAGTAGTCCAACATCTTAACCACTGAGCTAACAAGCTCCCTTATCCAACAAGCATCCTGGAACTGACATGGTTCCCAAATGAAAAGTGTTTTCCAATCAAACAAAGTTCCCCAAACCAAAAGGCTTCCTTAATCAGAGGGGTTCCTCAAACTGTCAAGCTTCCATAAAATGATGGGCTCCTGAAACCAACAAGCTTCCCTAAACAAACCAGTGTTCCCAGAACCAACAGCTGTAAAACCTGTGGTGTATTTCAAACCAAATATGTACCCCAAACTTATGGTTTTCTTGAACTAAGAGTCTCCCTGAACCAACTATCTCCCCCAAAACTGAACTAAAAGAGTTCTCAAAATCAATCAAATCCCATAAACCAACTGTGTCCTATGATTCAGTGGTGTTTTTAAACGCGTGTAGTTCCTAAAAGCAACAAGGGCCACTGCAGGCTAAAAAGTGTTGAAAAAATCACTGATGGACTTCCATAAAATAGAGGAGGCTCTCACTCTCCCTACAGACAAACACATGAACTCCCCATTCTACAGGTGATTCTGTCATTCTTCTTGTAAAATTCCAGGAAACTCTCCCATTGATTTTTATGTAATGAAGGAATTAAAGTCAAGCTTAATGAACACAGACGTCATTATGATTTTTCTTTAATTGCTGTATGTTATTTTTCTTCTTTACTACTCCTTATACTTTGGTGATGCTATATTATACACCACAGTCACTCTGACGGTGAGAGAGAGTGTGTGTGAGCAAGAGAGCGTGAGTAAGAATGAGAGAGAGTGTGTGAGTAAGAGAGTGAGAGAGTGTGAGTGTGTCAGTGAGAGAGAATGTGAATGAGTGAGAGAGAGAGAGAGATAGTGAGAGAGAGAGAGAAAGTGTGTGTGTGAGAGAGATTGTGAGTGAGCGAGTGAGAGAGCGTGTCAATGAGAGAGTGAGTGTGAATGAGTGAGAGAGAGAGAGAGAGTGTGTGTGTGTGTGTGTGTGTGAGTGAGTGAGTGTGTGTGAGAGATAGATAGAGAGATAGAGAGAGCTGATCCAGCAGGATGAATTTGTTTAGTGATGCAGGAATGAGAGCTGACCGGATGATCTCCCTCTGCTCATGAAAGGCAAGTGTGTGTGTGTGTGTGTGTGTGTGTGTGTGTGTCTTAAAATGTTATCTTAATAAATATTAATATAAATCATTATTGTATATATATCATTTTTGTGTATATATATATATATATATATATATATATGTACTGTATATATCCATCCATTCAGCTCATTTACATCACAGCTGTGGAACATTCTGCTTTTATTAATTCTCTAATTCACTCACTCCCTCTAATTCACTCCCTCATATTCCATCCATCCATCCATTATCTATACCGCTTTATCCGTCTGGGTGGCGGGGAAGCTGGAGCCAATCCCAGC
>JAQQZR010000012.1:667352-683207 GCA_030068235.1 Notoglanidium macrostoma
AGAGAGAGAGAGAGAGAGAGAGAGAGAGAGAGAGAGAGAGAGAGAGAGAGTTTCTACTAGCTACTAAAGTAAGTAAAAGAATTAAGTTAGTAGAAACTATCTGGCTGTTATGCTTCCTGTCTTACAGGTTTTGTTACTCCGCAGAAAGAGCAAATAAAGAGTGATGACATTACTGGATATTCTGCCTGCCTCATATGTCAGCTGCACATTCTCTTCAAAAAAAGATTACAAGCACACCCACCCAAAACTTACACGAGTGTTACACAGATGAAACAAAAAAACTATAATAAGGTTATCTGGAATTTGGGAGATCATCACATGGTACACAAAGGAAGAAATCCAAACAATGTGAAATGACAACAGGACAAAGTATTTTTGCGTCACATGTACATAAACTGTAGCAACAAGCTACACGTTATGCTGAAGATATGTCAGGGATTGAAGTTTTTCAGGTAGGTTAAAAGAAGCACATCAGTACAGTTTTATCTGAGCTCGGAGTTATTGTATCTTCCATCTGTAGCATATAATAGACCTTACGATGCAAGTCGAAAATCATTTCTGCTGATGTCATTTCACATTCTTTGTATATTTTGATACGGATAGCACCTTTCCCAAACTCAGAGTCATTTTACAGATCACACAGAAACATTTTCTACAAGAAGGCATACGGAGCTTAGAGCAGCTGGACAGATGTTTGATTACATGTCAGAAAACAGAATAAGGGAATAAATCAGTTTATTAACTGCTTTGCTAACAACCTAATAAAACATAAAACCGTGCTAATAAAGAAACACATGACATAATAAAACAGCATGATTATGGATTAAGGACAAAGAAATTAATTAATATTAACACAACTGATCATAAATCAGCGCTAAAAAAAAACCAGCAATAGGAAATAATTACATTATTATTATTAAGAACAGCTAAGTGTCAAATAGTCATGAAAAGGAAATGAATAAAGCTAAAAAAAAAAAAAAAAGCAACAATAATATAAAGAAAGCCTAACGATATGCAAATAAAAGCACTACTGGGCTTATTAAGTATAAAGTTGATTCATTAAAACCAATACATAAACTTGCATAGAATCCAAGAATGCTAATGAATTATTCTTATTTTTTATATCACTTATACTATTCCCATACTCCCATACTCTCATACAGCATCCATATTTCCACACGTATTATGGCACCCATGCTCCCATACACTCAGATTACACACCAGGGATCACTCAAGATGCATCTTTGGCTACAGAGAGTTCAAATCTAAAATAATTTCTGGAAAATGACAGTAAAGTCCCCGCAGCAGCTTCATCATCAAGATACTGTTTATTTATAGTTCTGTTACTGTAAAATTTGTTGGCAGTCATTCTATAAAAAAAGGATTGCAACATGTAAGAATGTGAGAGGCTAATGAAAGAAACATCACAATTCATAAGACACCTGAAAACACACCTAGACAGGTTGGTTTAGTTTACATAAGCATGTTAATGTTGTTATGTTGTTATTGCGAAAGTCCTCTATTCACATCAGCAGATATTAAATATAACTAGGGCGACCATAAGTCCGCCTTTTCCCGGACACGTCCTCTTTTTGGGACCTTAAAAAAGAGTCCAAAGGGGGATTTTTAAATCGCTAAAAATGTCCAGGATTCAGCTTTTGCTTTCCACAGTCACCATTCATTTTTTTTGTGGTTGTCCATCTGTGCCATTCCACCATCCTGCCCCCAGTGTCCTCTTTTTTGAAAAGCAAAATATGATCACATTACATTAACCATGGCATAGGTATCAAAGGCAGTTAACTGACCTGCTACGTTTGGTAACACCAGAACTAAACATCTTCATCAACTGTACGTTTTAGTAAGGCTAAGAGTTGTATGCTTAGTGTTCATCTCAAGAGTTCTTGTGCTGTGATTAGCAGACATTTGAGGAACGAATGCTTGATACGTTTTGAAACAATTTCCTGAGATTTTCACACACAACAGTCTCTAGAGTTTACTCAGAATGGGTTGAAAAACAAAAAACATCAAGTGAGCGACAGTTCTGTGGGTGGAAACATCTTGTTGATAAGAGAGGCTCAGAGGAACATGGCCAGATTGGTTCAAGCCAACAGGAAAGATCTAATTACTCATACATCTCTCTTTACAACCTTGGTGAACAAAATAAGCATCTCAGAACACGCAAAATAACACACCTTGAGGTGGATGAGCTCCAACGGCAGAAGACCACATCAGGTTCCACTCCTGTCAGCTAAGAACAGGAATCTGAGGCTATCAGGGACACAGACTCTCTCAAACTAGAATTTTTAAAAGTGTGAACTTTTTATTGTCTCAAGTGGCTTTTCTATGAAAAGAAGTCTTTTTTTTTTTATTCTAAAAAATACAGTTGCAACTTTTTAACTATTGTGTTGTTTTTCCCTTCACAGTGAACAATACTGTTCTTTATTATTTTGCTCATGAGGAGGATCCCTGAGCATGAGACAGGACTCTGAAATTTCCCTCAGGATTATGTATATCACTCACTACATACTGTACCCTATATGGACAAAAGTATTGGGACACACCTCTTAATTATTGAATTCAGGTATTTCAATCAGACCCATTGCCACAGGTGTATAAGCATTAGCATAAGCGTATTTCCTCCCTGCTGGATATTAACCATAAGTGGTGTTATTGGCATGTGGAAGCGTTTAGGAACAACAGCAACTCAGTCACGAAGCGGAAGACCACGTAAAGTGACAGAGCACGTCAACGACTACTAAGGTCCATGGTGCGTAAAGATCCCAACGTTCTGCTGATTCCGTAGCTGAAGAGTTACAAACTTCCACCGGCATTAATGTAAGCACAGAAACTGTGCAGCGGGAGCTTCATGGAACGGGTTTCCACGGCCGAGCCGCTGCATGCGAGCCTCACATCACCAGGTCCAATGCCAAGCGTCAGATGGAGTGGTGTAAAGCACCGCCACTGGACTGTGGTGCAGTGGGGACATGTTCTATGGAGTGATGAATCACGCTTCTCTGTTCGGCAGTCCGATGGGCGAGTCTGGGTTTGGCGGATGCCGGGAGAACGTTACATGCCTGACTGCATTGTGCCGACTGTGAGGTTTGGTGGAGGAGGGATGATGGTGTGGGGCTGTTTCTCAGGGTTTGGGCCCCTTACTTCCAGTGAAAGGCAATCTTAATGCTTCAGCATAGCAAGCCATTTTGGACAGCGCTATGCTTCTAACTTTGTGGACACAGTTTGGGGAAGGCACTGTTCTATTCCAGCATGACTGCCCCAGGGCACAAAGCAAGCTCCATAAAGACATGGTTGGAGGAGTTCCGTGTGGAAGAACTTCACTGGCCCGCACAGAGCCCTGACCTCAACCTCAACGAACACCTTCTGGATGAACTGGTATGGAGAGTGAGAGTCAGGCCTTCTCGTCCAATATCAGTGCTGGATCTCATAAATGCTCTACAGAATGAATGGGCACAAATTCCCAAAGAAACTCCAAAATCTTGTGAAAGCCTTCCAAGAAGAGTGAAAGCTGTTATAGCTGCAAAGGGGGACCAACTCCATATTAAAGTCTATGAAAGCTTTAACTGTAATAATAGGCAATGAACCCTATAGGAAGGCTAAGATTTATGAGCATGGCATGCACAATCAAAGAACATCTACAGTAAATTAAATTACTGCCATTCTTTTTAGAGATTTAAATAAACAATGATACATTTTACAGAAGTACATGTATCGTGCTTCATGCAAGCCTCTTGGCTCTAAATCCTATAAAGACAAAAACTAAATTACGCAGAGAACAGCATAAGCAGCTGGTTTACAATATTTACCATTCATTTTTAATTAGGGGTGTGTGTGTGTGTGTGTGTGTGTGTGTGTGTGTCAGGTGCAGAATTATTAAAACCAGAAAGATATGATTTAAAGGACATACACAGTATTTAACTCATTATGGCTCATTCTTTTATTATTTTTCCCATATGTTGATATGACTGCAGAGTGCATCCATGTTTATTTCAGGCAAAGAATACATCATGAATTACTGCCTCTTTCTGAACAAACACATGGGTTTATTAAAGGTAATTTCAATGATGACTCACCACTGATTGGGTGTACACCCCAAATCATTAAAGGCCTTTGTCCTGAAAAATGACTACATAACTATTCTTTTGTTTAGAATGATGTACACAACTTTTAATTCATTTGTTGCCAGTTAACAGTGAGGGTAAAGTTGGAATCAGGCTGGGGTGTGTTGTTTCTTCATGACAGGTTGAAAGGCTGAGTAAGCCCTGCTGAGTTTTATGGAAAACATGGCTTTAAATGTCAGGTCCTTGTTTATTGGTAGACGACATAGGGACTTCTGGGTCATGTAAATCAGGTGTAGGAGTTTGTAGGCTTCATGATGGCAAGTGAAGGGCTCAGGATGGCAGAGGGAGACACTTATATTCATCAGGAGAGCATGGCATATGCAGGAGGTGTCTGCATATGAGTGGTAGACACTTGTAGACTTTAGAATGGCTGGAGTAGAATTTGTATCCCATAGCAGTACAAGTTTATAGTCCTCGGTTGGCTAGAGTAGTAGGTTCAGGACAGCAGGAGTAGGTGCTCAAATGCCTCAAGATGGCAGGTGTAAGAGCTTGTGGGTCTCAAAAATGAAAGGTGTAGGTAATTGTGGGCCTCATATTGACAGATTGATGATGGCTTAAGTAGGACCTGAAAGGCCTGAGAGTGGTAGCAGGAGCCTGTAGGTCTCAGGATGTGACCTATAGCCTGGGAGACCAGCAGCCTGTAAGTCTCAGGGTTTGACCAGGAGCCTGTAGGTGTCAAGGTTGTACAAGGAGCCTGTAGGTGTCAGGGTGAGAACAGCAGCCTGGAGGTCTCAGGGTTAGATTAGGAGTTTGTAGGTCTCAAGGTTCGACCAGAAGCCTGTAGGTCTCAGGATGTGACCTGGAGCCAGGGAGACCAGCAGACTGTAAGTCTCAGGGTTTGACCAGGAGCTTGGAGGTCTCAGGGAGGGACCAGGAGCCTGTAGGTGTCAGGGTGGTACAAGAAGCCTGTAGGTGTCAGCGTGGGAACAGGAACCTGTAGGTGTCAGGGTGGTACAAGAAGCCTGTAGGTGTCAGGGTGGGAACAGGAGCCTGTAGGTGTCAGGGTGGTACAAGAAGCCTGTAGGTGTCAGGGTGGAAACAGCAGCCTGTAGGTGTCAGGGTGGGAACAGGAGCCTGTAGGTGTCAGGGTGGGAACAGGAGCCTGTAGGTGTCAGGGTGGGAACAGAAGCCTGTAGGTATCAGGATGGCTGGAGTTTCTCATTCCTCTTATTTCAATAAGCTATTATGAGCCAAAATTGTCTTACTGGCTGACATCAACTATAATACATGAAAGACAAATGCTGATTTATATTTTACCCAGAATGTCCTAGATTTCCTCAGCAGTCTTTATGGAATATATAGAATCAAGCAACTGGTTTTACTTTTCAGCATTCCAGACCTAAACAGACTGTACAGCAGCCTGAGTAACATTTTTCTCACTCATTACTCCAAGCTTGCTGTTATTAATTGAGTGTCAGCTTATCTAATCAGCCTAATACGTCTCAATCACTTAATTATACTCAAGTGTTATGAATGACTAACAGGAGATTATGCTGGGGTTGGTGAATAGCACTGTAGAAAGCAAAGAATTGTCAAAATTCAGTGTAATGAGAGGCTATAATAAAAGGAGGATGTGTATTCATCCTCAGAGGTAACTGTGTTGTGCTAACTGATGTGACAAAATAAATTACATTTTATGTTTTACACATATGATGACAGATGTCATTTATCCTTTCTTTCTCATTAAAGGCCAATTACAAATAAACGTCAGGTGACTTGTGAGGTAAAAACAGTAGGAATATATACACAACTAAAATATTATCCACTCATCTGGTATTTCAGCAAAAAAAAAAAAAGTAAAATTAAGGCACCTCTCTGAAAAAACTGTTTAGAAAATAACAGTCAGTCACCTTTGAAATCACTTTTCACTTGCTGCTTTTATTGTATTAGAAGTAAACCTACATAAAATCATTTGAACCAAACCTCTGATATATCCAGACAGCTCATTTATTTGTTCTCCTTGCTGGAGCTTTTCACAGAATTGAGCTTTTTTTGGATTTAGCCTAACAGGATTTATGAGACAGGAGATTCCCCAATGACCAGATTAGTTTAAATCCACGTCTGAAAAACAAATCCAAATCCCAGAATCCAAAGATGGATTTACTCACACAAACACAAACACATCGTTTCTTTTTTAGTCCCTTGTAGGTGTCGTACACTCTTTTCATTATTTTTATTAACACATACATATTTCTGAAGCTGAAGTTATTGTTAACGCACACCACTCAGTATTTTCTGTCTCGATCAATAAATCTAAAGCTTAACCAGTGAAAGCAGAACCTGCAAAAATGTTCCTTTTTTTTCTGTAAAGCAGCTCACTCAGTGCGCACACTGCTTGGAGCTCTTATTTATAACATACATAAAGATATTGCTCGGGTTTTGTGTGATTTGTATAAGCTCACTGCTTCGCAGACTGTCTGAGTCTTTCATCATTGTTACAAACCTTTCCAAGGTGTATTGAAAGACTAAGTAAGGAATAAAACACTCCATGTTACGCAGTTAGGCCTATGGGAAAATAATCATTGATGGACTGATGTGATGCTTTGCTGCTATGGAGTTGATTATATACAACACATGGCCAAGTGGTGTATTCCTTTTGCATGATTACATTTTGCAAATTGTATGAGTTTTGAACTTTTTCATAAGTTTTTATTTAACGTTTAATATTATTAAATGTCCACAAAAGAAGTTAGATCCAGTTCTCACTGACGTTATCCAAGCTATAAACAGTTCCCTCAGTAGCCTCTCTTCATTTCCCTTTAAACCTCAACTGAACTATCCGGTTATCAGGTTCTACACTGTTCACAAGAATGACACATTGAAGATCTATTTAAAAAAGGTGTTTTCTTAGAGAGTAAGAGTTTTCACAAAGTAATGGTGAGGACATCAGCATACAGAGAACCCTCTGTCTCCACTCAAATGGAGTGCAAAAGGTTCTACTTGTAAGCTTTCTGAAGGGTAAACCATCTGTTGTAGGGCTCAACACAAAATATTTAAGGACGCTTCCAATTGGTGTAACAATTAAGCCTTCACTCTGTCGTCAGGAAATCAGGAGTTTGAATCCCAACAGTCCAAGAGAGCCTAACTAGCTGTGGGAGGGGTATGTTCTCTCTCCCCTGTCAATCAAAATGGCATTATCCAATCATGGGTGTCTGTAAGCTCCTGTATGCGGGAGAGGACAGATTGTTACACTGTCCTGTGATGCTGTTCAAAAAGATAAGGAGGTTGGTTGACCAACCTTTCAAAGTCAGAAAATTTGGTAATTTGAGGTAGCCGATGGTAGAAAATAGGTGGTATCGTGGTTAGCACTGTTGCCTCACAGCAAGAAGGTCCTGGGTTCGATCCCTCGATCACCCAGGGTGCCTTTCTGTGTGGAGTTTGCATGTTCTGCTCGTGGGAACTCTGATTTCCTCCGACGGTCCAAAAACATGTGAATTAGGTTAATTGGCTATTCTAAATTGCCCGCAGGTGTGAATGGTCCCATTAGATAGCACAGTTAGTGTGTTGTGGTGCTGGTTCCAAGCCAGGATGAATCGGGAGAGTTGCGTCAGAAAGGGTATCCGGCGGAAAAACCTCAGCCAAATTGATGAGCGGACGACATATGATCTGCAGTTGTGACATTTTTACCCTCTCCAGGAGTGGAGACCAACAAAGATCATGTGTATACACTAGAAGGTTATAGGAAAAACGTTGTGGGTGGATGAGACCAAAATAGAACTTTTTGGTTTAAATGAGAAGTGTATATTTGGAGAAACAAAACACTGCATTCCAACCTAAAAAGCTTATCCAACCTGTGAAACATTGAGGTGGTAGTGTCGTGGTTTGGGTAATGCTGCTAGACAAGGACCCTAAGCACACGAGTCATTCTACCAAAGAATGGTTAAAGAAATGTATAATTAATGTTTTGGAATGGCCAAGTCAAAGTCCTGATCTTAATCCAATACGTTGAAACCCACCAACATCCCAGAGTTGAAGCTGTTCTTTTCAGAGCAATGGGATAAAATTCCTTCAAGCCGAGGTGCAGGACTGATCGACAGTTACCGCAGACGTTTAGTTACAGTTATTGCTGCTAAAGAAGATCTGAAGGTGAAGATTCACATATTTTTGCCACTTATAGATACGTAATATTGGACCCTTTTCCTCAATAAATAAACGATCATATTCGTCGGGAGCACGTTCAGATCTAATAGCTGCCCATTTACCTCTTAAACATGGCCTTGGTTAAACGCACTTTGAGTAGATTTGGTTCAACCCATACTAGTTCTTCACACAGCTGACCGATACAGCTGCATTTACATCACCAACCTGTTCCACTGATTTTTCCGCTGATGTCTGAAACAGATCAGATATTGTTGTATATTGTCGTGCCTGCACCTGCCTCCTATACCCGAGGCTGACATAACAGCAGATATACTCCATCGCTCTGAATATCCAGACTTCTAATCAGATGCAGGTACATCCGATTAACTCACACACACACACGCTCACTCTGGACTCTCACTTTAAAGACTCTCAGTTTCACAGCTTCTCTGTGAAGTAATAGTTTAGCTCCCTGTGTGTTTGCTACTGCCAAGCTGTCAAAATCTCGTGTTTGATTTCTGGATTTGATTGTGTTTGCCTCTGGTTTAATCTGCTTGTGTTTGTCTCTGGTTTAATCTGCCTCTGCTTGTCTCTGAATTATCTGCCTTGTCTAGTTTTGACTGTACACCTGATTGATTGTCCCACGCCTATTTACTGTTTTGATACCTGCCTGCTATTTCTGCACCACTGTTTGTTTTTCTTAAAACAACTGGGCCACACCTGCATTCTACAGTGTCCGCCTTCTAATAACACATTGTGTAAAGAGATCAGATCTGACAATGGGCCATATTCTCATGATATTCTAAATCTCTCAATTCTAACTCTCATGTGTCCATCAGAGAGCTTAACCCATCTCTCTGTCTCTCTCACCGCCTCTTCTTCTGATAATCCAGTGTAGAACTTTAACTTATGGGCCGAATCAATACTTTTGTTCCACTGAAAACAGAAGCATAGTGAAAGCTAACTCGATTAATAAGAGGCAAATTCTACTTTAAATCCTTTAAAGACCCTGCAGCACACTGCAAGTCAGTGTCGATGAACAAACCTAATGAATCTCCACCTGATAAAGGAAGTATGAAACATCCTGCAGCTACACGATTCATCCAGTTAGAGGATTCATTCAGAAAGCTACTTTCTTTAACTTTACTCCGCAAAAAGTCAAGCTGCCCCTTTGGATGTTTATCCCCTCCTAATTCCCACCCATTTTCTAGGTCTTTCCACTGCTTTAATTCTTATTAGCTAGTGAAGCTGGTGATCAGCTAAATAAGCAGCAGCAACATTGTCACTAAATAAATTGTACATACATTCTGCATCTATTTTAGAATAGTAAACAAATAGACAAATGCATTCTGAGGTTAAAAAAAAAATACATTTTTAGTTTACCATAGATAGATAGGTAAAAAAAGAAAAAAGAAAAAAAAAAAAAAAAGGGCACTAGGAAAGGGCAGACCTCCACCAAGGGGCGATAGTCGATTCTTCTTTGATATATCTGCAACCCCAACAACTTTATATGCCTGGATACGTTTCCAATAGAGCCATCATATTTCTACATTGGCTATGTTTTGTCACTAGTGAACCGTCTGGATTTTAAGATGTATGGCGTTGTCGAGCGCAGAATCCCACCAAGACCAAATGCAGTATCTCACAACATTAGTTTAAAACAAACACTGAATTTGTTGATCTGCCCGGTGCCTCCAGACTTGAATGGATTCTTCCTTGGCTCATGCTACACCCCGCTACCACGTTTCATGGAAATCGGTTTGGTAGGTTTTGTGCAATCATGCTTACAGACAAAGCGACAGTCTTTTATAGTCACTACATAATCTGTCAATAAGTCTCCCATAGCACTGAAACAACTTGCCAACCACATAAAAGTTATGGTGGTGGTGTTGTTGTTATAGCTTGTTGTTGTTTGTTTTAATATATGTATTAGATTTCATAGAAACACTCATTTTAAGACTATTTTAGATCCTGTTTAAATGGAGGTGAAATGTGACACGGGTGTCTACACTACAGCCTGGCTCAGTATGAGTAAAACTCTGCACAGCTTTGATGATCACTGACAGATGTCACGTGCATTTCTGGCTTTCTGCAGCTGTACGTCTTTGACTCTTGCTTGATGCTCAGAGAGCTGAGCTTCCTGCGTCAACGCTTAGATGACGTCATCCTGAGCTTTCTGAGGTTAAACAAAGATAAGGCTGAGGTTGTTGGTATGAAATGAAGCAGTAAGGACAGATAGAATGACTAATGTCAACTTTCTACCTCTCTAGACCAGAAATAATCTGCACGAAGACCCTAAAAATGATTTTTCATAGTGACCTCAGCTGTAGAAATCACACCTGTAAAGTCTGCAAAATGACACCCTATCACTTCCTACCGTCTCACAGACTGTGAGCGTGTGAGAGGGAGATGATTTTGTGAGAAGCAGACTGGATTAGTGTAAAGCCCTCTTATCTGCCCTAGCTTACAGCTATACCGCTAATTCACTAAAACAGCTTGGAAATCTGCTGCGAAAAACCATCAGGATAAGAAACCATATCACTCCTGTTCTTACAAACATAATGTAAAACATCTTTAAACTGTTATATTAAAGCTTCCGCTTCCACTCTAGATTAGCGTTGACGCCAGGCTTATGGGGTGACGGGATACATGGAACGGCGTTACGTAATTAGGGTACAGCTGTATTCCGTTATAGTTACCGAAAAAATGTAGTAATAACGGAGATTATTTACAGGATTGCAAGTGTAAAATGCGTAACGGCTGCAACAACACTCTTGAGATTCTCTTTTACGTTGCTAAGCTTTTTTTATCATTTCTTTTTCTCTTTTTCCATGTACTAACGGCTAGCCGGGTAGAATTTCCATGTGAGAATTGTTCCACCTAAAGAAGATTAAACTAAAACGTCTCTTGCTCATCGTGTTAGCTGATTTGTGTACTAACTATATGCAATTAATAGAACTTAGACGTGCCGTGTCAGTCAATCTTATCTTGCACACCAGTGAGAGTTCAGCATGGGTAACATAATACTAACTCTGCGTAAAAGTCCGTTTTTATTACTCATCGTTTTGTTCTGCGGCCTTGCCTCTGATAGTTTTGCACATGCCTGTGCGTTTGCTCTGAGCTGAGATCAGTTGTAAACGTCTGGGTTGTTTATAGTCTCCTGTCCTGTTCAGTGCTGAGCAATATTCTGTGCCATTGCACCTGATGAATCTTCAGTAGAGCTTCTCTTCGTTTCACAATTCTGTTGAAAATGGAGAATATTTTCAATGCTCATGGATGCCTATGTACAAACTTTGGCCATTTTAACTCTTTTATTTCACATTTCTGAGACACACAAAAACTGGCCATTTTCAGATGATACTTCATCCCAGTGCTGTTCCACATCTTTCCCTCAGCTCGTGTCCTATCCCCGTCCTCCTCAGTCCGTTTAGCAGCTCTTCCTCCGCTACGCAGGAAATGTGGCGATTCATCATGACAGCTTCAGCTTCACCAGCGGTGATGATTCCCTTCGATTTTTCTTCAGAATACTAATGAGTGAAACTTGAACGCTGCATCAATCATGATTTATGAGACGGAAACTGAAGTCTATGAAAAACCGGAGAAGGAACGGAGATTTGTCTCGAAATGGCGCATCATCAATTGGCTGAGATTCTGAGATGCTGCGAAAAGCTAAACTCAGAGAGCAGATCAATTTATGGAAAAGTGATCACTTTGGGCTAAAGTAGGCTTTAGTAGAGGTGAGGGATGCTGTGAGGTTTTTATTATTGAAATGTTCAACTTAAATTTAACACTGAATAAACACATGTTCATTAAACCGAGTGGCAGGTAGGAAAGTAATTTAAAAAGTAAAAGTAATAGACAGACAATACATAAAGGCATTTAAGCAACTATTTACACAACTGATGACATTCTAGCTAAAATTAAATAAGCTGAATTCCTTAGGAGATTTCATTTCTACAGTGAATGCATCTGTGAGGAGGGGGTCAAGTCTGAGGCCGTGCAAACAGACATAGGACATAGTATTTTCTATTTTAGAAGTGTAGTTTTTAAAGTATTAAAGCTTTAATTTATTCATAGCATGTAGTTAAACGGAATAATATGTGTATATTGCATTTCAAACGAGAACACGAGCAGATATTTAGAAGAAGCTCATTTAGATTCGAAGAAAAGGAAGAAGAGCATAGACATCTGCCAAACAAATGTCATGTAAATAATGTTGAAGTGCCAACAGCAGCTCATAATAATATTTGAGATATCATTTCAGCTAGGTGTAAGTAGCTAGCTCAGCCGTTTCTCAGCTAATATTATATTTTCTTTATGAGTTTTCTCTAAATCAGAAGGAAAGTGGCGTGCAAACCTCCTGCACATTGCTGAGTAAGGAAAGCACAGGGAACAGCACATCAGCAGGCTGCGAAGGTTGATGTATAAGTTCAAGAGAAAGTTAAGCAAGAGACATTGGATGTTAGATGGTGGATTTGGCTGAGAGAAAACTTTCATTAACACACTTTTAATGGCTGTCACCTTGCAGGATCTTTAGAAATGTCATGGTTCTATTTAGAGTGTTTCTCTGTATGGGGCCGAGTCATGATCAGACAGAATTTTCTGAGGCTATAGTTTAGTTGGAGTGAAAGTTTATTACCAGATTAATGCACCATTTACAGCTTAAAAATACCAAAATACTAAAATGTCACTCCATTATCTCTGCTTCAAACTTTAAGAGCACACTCAGTTCTAATACTGTATCCACTGCCAGCTTTACCCTGCTGTGACTCTGTGGCAGGATGAGGATAAGGAGGGCAGGGGATGGACAAAGGGATGGACACAAGCCACACACGGGTGTAGACTATCACCCTTTACCCACTCGTTCTCCTTGACTTGCTGACTTCTGGCGTTTCTTCAGAATGCTCCAGTTTCCTCCCACAGCCCAAAAAAATGCAGACTAGATCAACTGGTTTCTCGAAATTGCCCATAGGTGTCGGTGTGAATGGATGTTCGTCTCTGTGCTAGCCCTGTGATAGACTGGTGATCCTGTCTCTTGCCCAAAGTCAGCCTGGATTGGCTGCAGGATCCAATAATGGATGGATAAATTTGTTAGTTGGTGATACGAGACTTATCCAAACAACTTGACCAATTCCTATAGCACAGGTTATATGTAGGTTCTGGCAACCTCTACTCCCAGAACTTTAGTTCCTACCCACATTTAGCCACCGTTCAAGTGCAACAGGCCCCTAAATAATTTGAATATCATTTATCACAGTCATGTGTTTAACTATTAGAGAAGAAGGTACACATTTTGGCTACAATCGCCTCATCAGGACTAAGGAAAGGGCAGACAGGCCTGACCCACACTATGGCCACAAAAGCAAAGTCAGCTTTTTGTTTTTCAGTAGAGCTTTGACTTACTGTCTTGCCTGCTTCGACCTTTAAAACTAACTCAATGGATGTGTTGTAATCATCTGGAAACTCTTTTTCAATGCAATGTAGAGCTGAAAGCTCAGAACCATATGTTTTCATTTTATTAGTCACAGATTAGCAGAAGGGCATGTTCCGCTGCCGTCCTTCCAAAATGAAATCTGCAGGACTGATGAAAAATGATCGGAAAATGTTACAAATCCGAGCCGACAATCTGTCTTCGTTTGGCTCCGTATCGAGAATATCAGCAATATTTATGTGGCTCCTTCATAACTCTACTGTAAAATTAGAAGAGAGGGATTAGATCAAGCTCGAGCCGGCTTCTTATTAAATGTCATTTTCTGTGACGGCATGTCATCTCTCAGTCTAATCACCATGCCAGCGCCTGTGCCCCGTCATACAGGTGTAACGAGTTCAAACACAAGCAGAGTCACGTGACCTGCGGGAGTTGGGATTGTTTAAATATTAGAGAATTTCCTACTGATGAAGAACATCAAATAAGGCTTTAAGAATATAATGCAAGTCACTTTGAGTAATGTGTGCTACCCTATCCAGTGCCCCTGGTATAGAAAACCTTGGATCTTACCTTGGGCATCAACCTGCCCAAGCCCCACCCATGCCTCACCCTGCCCCGCCCATATCCCACCCTGCCCTGCCAGTTTCTTACCCACAAACTAATACCCTGCCAATGGGCCACTTATTTTACTTATAAACAAATTGCAACCGTTGCTCTTTATCAAACGGAGGCAACTTGCCCATTTCTTGCCCCTTCTTTATGCACAATCCCCAATGCGCTGACCATGCCCTACCCCTTCCTTACCCACAAACCCCAATATTCCATCTTTATCAAAGATAGGTAACTTCCTCACCTTCCTTATTCACAAACACCAATAGTCTGTCTCTATCAAAGGCAATCAAAGTCTTTTTTTTTTTAATGAATGAATGCACAACAAGGCAAAAGTGCAAGGTGAAGTTCAAAAGTTTTTTTGATTTATTCAAACTCCTGATTTGCATATTAGACGTTACAGGACCAGATAAAGAGCACCTTACAGGTAAGTAGGTGATGTGCATGAAATGAGAGCAAAAATATACAAATAACTACGGTCACTTCCTGCCAGGGGAAAGCAGAACGAACAGGTTGAACACCTGTGCAAAAGGAAGAGAGATTTTTATAATTTATCTCAGATTTATTGTTTGATTTACTATTACCATATTAAAGTAGCTCTTTTATTATCAACAGTGTTCATTCTGAAACCTCCGCTTCATTCATGTTATATTCTGACAATGGTAATATAAATCACTTCAGTTGCTGAAGTTGTCATGGCAACAAAACTGCGCTTCTTGATTCTAGACCTGCAGCACATTGGGGTTAATGTGATTGATAAATATACTAAAAAAAAACTCACTTTCTGCTAATGCTAGATTAGCGGCCCTTCCTGCCCAAGCGCTCTTACCTAGGTGGATTATTTATAGGACATACTGTGAAGACCACTGAAACTTTATATTGTTTGGTTTTACCAGTGAACCAATCTATCAGTTCATCAACAACACAAACACCCTTTAAACAGATATTGACATGTTTTTAGTCCATCCAGGACATCTTATGCACTAATTCACTGTCATATAAACTGCACTAATGTGTGTTTAAACAGCTTTCTGTCCTACATTAAGATTGAGTCATTAGCGGCGCTGCGGTATTGTTCCAATCACACACTGTGGTCTAATCAGTATTCAGTATTCAGTGCCGCTCACACTGTTTGACCTTCACGCGATGTTGTTCTTAATACGCACGCTCATTTCCTATTTATTTATTTATTTATTTATTTATGTTTGTAATTTTCTGCACCCTTTTTCACGGGGGCTGAAAAGCCGATAGCTTGACTTTTTGAACGTTAATTTTCTAGACATCTACATTGCATGCCATTTTAGTTCCAATAATTATATATTTATTTCTTCCCACAAAGCAAATAAAGAAAAAAAAATAGCTTTTAAATGAAATTTTGAAGGAGGACATATAACACTGCACAACAATGTTATTGCTTCTTGAACACTGTCGGGTGTTTCGTATAGATGTTTGGGTGCTGATCATGAACATCACATCAAAATTTACCCATCATGTACTGTTTCAGAGAAATCTTCAGTTTTTTCAGGATTTTTTCTTATATTTGTATCCAAACATTTTCGCTCCTGTAAGTGACGTATCAGCAGCGGTGTGTGCAGCCTGGGC
>JAQQZR010000012.1:689733-700741 GCA_030068235.1 Notoglanidium macrostoma
CCACGCATGCACAGGGAGAACATGCAAACTCCACACAGAAAGGCACCCTGGGTGACCCGGAGATCGAACCCAGGACCCAAAATAATCAAGGATAGGCTGGTGTGATGAAGGGAAGTTATTGTTACTATTATTTTTCTGTAACATAACATTCCCTCCCGATTTAAACATTTTACAAACAAGTTACAGCTTACCTGTAACTGTTACAAAGTGCTGACAGTGGCGATACCTTCCATAATGAAAAGTCTTACCATATATATGATGAAAAAACATTTTATAATAGGTTTATGTGGCACATTCACCAAGTCCCTGTAAATGAACTGTTACTATAGAAACCATAATCCTGTGATTTGCATCAAAAGAATATTAGTTAACTCCCAATCATAACTGAGAACTCAGAAGATGGAATATGGCATTAAATGTTCGACTACAGCTACAATGATTCAATATTTTCTGGATCCTGGAAGGAATATTTGATGTGGCCGGAGAATGGGATGTCGAAGAAATCCTACATTTATCATGTTCTCAGAAATTGTGTTGCCCTAAGCTAAAGCTCTTCCACTCAGAGACAGGAGAGGATGTCCAATCCTGCATCCACAGAATGCTTCAGATTAATAGTGACAGCAAGAGCACAAGACCAAAACCAGTAAAACACAGATTTATGCACTACAGGTACAAACAGATTAAATTACAGTTGATACCAAAGTCACTGTGAGTAGAATACGGAGCGAGTCTGGCTGCATTTTCACTGCTCCACTGCTTTCTGACTGTTGCATTTGGAGCTGTTGGTCACATTTATGTTTGCTCAAGCAGATCCGGTGTGAATCTCACTCCCCTGATTTCCCCTGAGGAAAATGGCACCCCCCCTGTCAGAATGACTAACCCAGTGTTTTAACCAGACTCCAGGGGAAACCGCTCGCTTCCACACACTGTTCTTCAGGGCAAACTCAGGAATGAAAGGAACTTTCTTTTCTCTGAGGTATGTTTGCGTTTATCGATTTAACTTTCACTCAACCACCTCAACACATGGAGGCAAAAAAAAGGCTATGCGTCTCTGTTAAGCCAGTGCATCTTGGGAAATGAGGGAGCGGTATCAGGGATGTAATAGGAGTTAGAGCTCAAGATCTGCTGCCTTCAGGGGCATGGATTATAAAGTCAAGACAAGCTTGGAGTAATTGGTATTCCCAGTGAGACTCAGGTGAGGTTGACAGAATTTTCATTTCCAGAAGCAGTTTGCATACACTTTTTATTTACATATCATGTCTGAAAAAATCAAAGTTCTGACTCTCAGGCCAGAATCAATAAACAATGTGGAGGAAATTCACAGCCTCCAGTTGATATGCCATTAAATTCCCAATTGGTTTTACCGTAATGAACCAGCTGCTGTGTACAGAATAAACTACATAAAAATGTCTAGTTAAACAGAGTTTCATTTTTCTTTTTCCTAAACATAAAAAAAATCATTTTGAGTTGGCAGTTCAGAAGTATCCACATTCGTGCAATGTTACTCTACAGCTGGTTTTAGGAGGCGAAACAATCATGTGCAAAACTGCTTGCTGCTAATTGCCTAAAGTTTAGTTCATCGGGTGGAAGATGTAATCAATTCCAATAATCTTACTTTTTCTTTGCTGACTTCCCAATTTATTGTGCAATCTGTGAGGTTTTTTCCACACAGAATGAAGCTAAATTACATCTAAATCCTTTAGAATCCTCCAGAACTGGTTGATGCTTGATCTCCCCGAAAGGACACTCGTACACACAACGTACCGACAAAACAAGTTTGGTTTATTTTGTTGCCGTGACAATGTACAGTGTTTACCCACCAAAATCCAGTGTATAAACAAACAGGAAAACAGGACAACATACAGGATGCCAGGGTGACATCACGGCACGGGGAGTCTCCATCTTCCAAAGCTCTGCCTTCAAGACAGCACAGTAAACATAACATACAAATACGGGCACTGTCCCGTAACAGAACAGAGAACCAAGTGAGACTGAACAAATTGGAGGACTCAGGAGACAACAAATGAAAATCAAGGGTCAAGTAAAGAATTGAAGATGCCATCGATATTCCAAAAACAATCCACAACACTCCGCTGACATCAAGGCCACAGATCTTAAACCTTAACGTGAAAATAAAGATCTTTGGTCAAAGTAACTATATTTAAAATATTTTGAACAATCCATTCCATTTGCGCATGGTTATTCTGTATACGGGTGGCATGGTGGTGTTAGCACCGTCACCTCACAGCAAGAAGGTCGCGGGTTCTTTTGCATGTTCTCCCTGTGCATGCATCGGATTCCTTCCACATTCCAAAGACATGCGGATTAGGTTGATTGGCTACTCTAAATTGCTGATAGGTGTGAATGTGAGTGTGAATGGTCATGGGATGCAAGAATGGAGATCTTACTTGGGGCTGTAACAGGCCACCCCTTCTGTGAATCAACAAAATCAGTATACTTGATATGCCAAGGAGTCGGCGTATGTGGCTGGATGACAATTGTTTATCTGGGCTGACGGAGTGATTGGATTAGATTCCGTATAGGACGGACACGAACCAGCCATGGCAGTCTCTCAGGTGGCTGCAAAGGAAAGAAAAGATAAGGCATATTTTATTCTAAGCTTCTGCATATGACATGTGAAGGAAGGAAAATTTGGAGATGGGTTTCAAGGGGATCACTAACTGTGAATTTGCAGAGGTTTTGCTGCACTTTCAGAGTGAAAACAATGCATTGGATTCTGGGAAGGGTGAGCTGGGGTCTTTAATAATTACCACTTCCTTCAACGAGACCTACTGAGACCTACTGAGTCACTATATTCCTATGAAGTCACCCTTCAAAAGTTCACCTAAATGAGAAAAGGAGAAAAGTTCAGCATCAACTCCATTTAAAGACTTTCTCTCCAGGTGAATTTTATTCCAGTCAACAATACAATTCAATTAGTCTGCTGTGTTTGTTACGAAGAAAAACACGCTTCTTTAAATCATTTATATCTTTATATTTGTGGAATTGGATGGAGTTTATTAGAAAATGTTGCAATAATGTACAAACTGAAATAACTGCTGCAGTGGAAATGGTACAGTTAAAAATATGCTTTTTTGGGGCAATGAAATCCAGTCTTTATTTATGACCTTCTCTGTTGCTCAGATGTGTCTTTTAAGCCACACTGTTGTATATAAGATAGTTTTCTTTCAATTAATTTCTCACAGTCTCGGACACCACTGAAGAAGTGAAGATAATGCTTTAAGTGTTGTCTTGTTTAGTGTTTTTTTCCTCCTCTGAAAGCAGCAGCAGGACTTTACTTTTCAGGCGTCATTGATCTGAGCCTGGTTTGAGTTGCATTAATCTTTTGCTCTACATGGCGACTCCTTCAGCATTAATCTGCCCTTGCTATTGACCTCTCATTGCTCAGATTTGTCTTTGCCAGTACATTGAATCAGCTATCTAAATTCCGTCTCCTCTTGTTCGGCTCCAGGACCTTCTTGATCGTGGCTTGATTGCTCTGGGGACAGTTTAGACTCACCGGCTTTCCATCAACTTCAATTCGCTGCTTCCAGATTATTCCTTGGAATGGTTTAAATAATGATGCACCGAGATATGGATCGTATCAAACTAGATCAGAGTTGAAAATGTGCGTATTTATCATCTCTTTCATCGCCCATCTGTTTGTATTTTTCCATTAGTCGCCTCCGGGCAGGTGTTTATCATTTCTCAGACATACCCGACAGCCAGATTCTTTCAAATTCACACAACCCCTGTCTATTTTACAGAAGAATACACTGCAATCATGTTCATAGAAGCTTGATGCTGCAACATTTCTTTCAGAAAACACAAAACATACCCTGAGGGACTGTGTATTATAGTGGAGCAGAACAACACCTAGTTTATCAAAAGTTTTGACCTCTAGCGCTTTCTCAATGCCATAACAAATAAAGACCATGCTCAAAGCTTCGATTCTTAGCCGAGAGTAACATGAACGTTATGAACAACGCCATAAAAACACATTTTGTAGTAACAAATGCGGCAGAACTAATGTTGTAGAAAAAGATTAAAAAAGTAGCAGATGACATGGGGAGTTCAGGGGTCCTGTGATGTGACCAGAAGGTTGTGAAAGGTTGTTAAATCCCTCAATCCACAGAGAGACAATATTTATAAGGTTTTATAAGGATATTCTTATTATACAAGATTGCTGTTGGTATTGAATTCTGCATTCTGTTTGGTCAGAAAGTGTTGATTAATTTTCTATAACAGCAGTTTATAGGTTATATTAATGTAGTCATTCTAATAAGCTACTGTTTCTATAGCAACAGCTCATTTGTACAGCAGACGTTTCACATCAGGAGATTAAAAAACCTGTGTAATCATTGATATGGTGAGTGTTTTGTTATTAACTTATAAGGTGACGTTTAAGGCACGCCGTAGCGAATGCTAGATAAACTCGTGTATTTGTTGAGAAGTTACAGGAAAGAGGCTGTTATTGTTTGCCTTGTCAATATTAACAGATCGTCGATCATTTCAAAAGGTTACAACAGACACGCACATTGTGCTGAGGATATTCCTGCATCCGCATTCAAGCGCTGTTTGAAAGAGATGAGTATTCAAGCATTTGCTTAAAGACTGGGGAAATAGAAGGAATGACTGAAGCACTACAGCGCTCTCTGACCTGCATGTGGCGTCTTCCTTTAAACATTCAGCAGATTAAGAGAGAATCCTGTGAGGTTTCCTGAGGCAGTGCTGCTGGCGAGCTGCTCTCGAGCCCAGCCTATCTTTTCCTTATTACGCAGCTTCACTCAGGATCCAACCTGCAGTTTTTCTTTTTCCCGCATATTCCCATAAACACCTTCCAGCTTCCTCTCAGATTTCCTCTCTGAGCAGCACGTGTGGGGAATTGACACATGGCCCAGTTCAGTGATGTGGGAACCGAGCATCTGCTGAATGTAAAGTCTTACTTTCTCTCCTGACACGTGGATCTGTCTTCATTATGGAGGATAACGCCGGCCTGTGGCCTTGTGTGGGAAAAGAGCATTTCCCTCTCGTCACGAGGTCTCTCTCATCACCTCAATTAGACCCAATGGACGTGATGTCCATGTTGAGACACTGATCTGGTGCCTGATGTACTGAGATCCTGGATATTTATTTGGGCTCATAATTTATATAGTGCATCATGTTGGATAGACATATAAACGTTTTTTACAACCTGGAAGAAGAAGGGCTATCATTCATTTCTTAATTATTCATCATTATTCATTGGTCACCTGCCAATTCCCACCAAGCTCGCCCTTACATACACCAGTTACCAACCGGGACTGTAAAGGCTAACATGTGCTTCCTCTGAAACTAGCCGACCACATTTTTTTAAAGCTGCTGCTCAAGTTGCATCACCGTGCAGCATGACATGCCATCAGTGTTTTGTAGGAAGTGGTGGCTCAACAGATAACGCTTTGGGTTACTGATCTGAAGGTCAGTAACCCTTAACCTTCTCTGCGCCATAGGGTTGTATCATGGCTGACCCTGCGCACTGACACCAGCTTCCTAGCAAAGCTGCGATATGCAAAGAAATGACTTTCACTGTACTGTAAATGCATGTGTGACAAATAAGGTTGACCTCACATTTGGGTCCCAACCACAGATGTGGCATCATGAGGATTCCAGCTCACAATCTGCTTATGATTGGGCAAATACTTTATTGTTACACCTCCATGCTGTCCTTAGTGGTAGGAGTAGGTGTAATAGTAGGAGGAGTTGATTATTTTCCTGTAACAAGTCAGTGTTTTATGCCACATGTATCTTCAATGCCTCCTTACAGGACACAGACTTTTGCAAATGGCTGCACAGTAAATATAAACCATTGCTGTAAACTAGCACTATTATTGCAGTGTTTCTCATTACAAGATCTCTTAATCTCTTTTTTTATAGTTTGAAAAATCCTAATTTGAGATTCTCATCAGATAAATCTCTTCGTTTAAAAACAGACATAGTGTTCAGTGCACTTTTTCCATGGGTGAG
The DNA here is from genome assembly GCA_030068235.1 of Notoglanidium macrostoma. NCBI lineage: Eukaryota > Metazoa > Chordata > Actinopteri > Siluriformes > Auchenoglanididae > Notoglanidium > Notoglanidium macrostoma. The sequence goes on from JAQQZR010000012.1 coordinate 695,737, forward strand.
AAATCATAATCGCATGCACCTTTTGCACTTTAAAAAATCTGATTAGCATTTCGGTCATCGTATCATGGCGTGATTGTGCTGTTGTGTTGTCCTGGAAGAACACAGCGGCTGTAAAGATTACAGAGCAGAACGAGTAAACGGCTTTAATAATGAGATTATCTGCACAGCATGTGCGTTCTCAGCACTGGAGCTAGCGCGATGCTGAGGCTGGACCGTTTCTGAACAATTTGAACATCAACACTGCCATCTGCTGGCTGAGGAGCTGAGCTCACATCACTTAACATGATCACTGAGATAGAGAAGAGATATGTTAAGAAAAATGTAAGGTGTCAGTCAGTGTGACTGAACGAGAATGAGGGATTCTGTACTTACATGGGATACTGAATATCACTTTTTTTTGCTTTTTTTAGCTGCTTTTATCTTGCACGAGGATGCTACAGTGTACATGTTAAAATGACTTGTGCTCTCTGAATTAGTTTATATGAGTTCAGTTTATAGCTCAAGGCAATAAAATTAATCTGAGCTTTCATACACAATGCGGGGGAAAAAGAAACAAAACTTAAGTCGTGATTCATTTACTTAATTACATTTTTAAATATTTATATTTTAGTCTCCTAGCCTGCTTTTTATAGCACCTTTTATTAGACAGCCACCAAAAATGACATTTTGTTTAAAAAAAAAAGTAGTGGTGTAAAATCCGGCTGAGATTATGGACTTGTTATTAATGTTTTTATTTGCATTTTTAACCCTTGAGGCACCCTGGGACCCAAATGGGTCCTTTTTGCTTATTTTATCTTTTTAATTATCAGTTTAAAGGCTAATTGTATGAAACTTGGCCAGGATTTGTTTTTTATTATTATTTTAAAAGTTCCATGACCCTCTCTATTACAAGGTGTATAGAATAGGAGATATGCATATACCCCTACACTCTTTACCCTCAGGACCATTTTGGGCCCATAGACTCGCATTATAACAACATATTTTTGATATACTGTAATCCTGACATATTATAATGCTTTTCCATTGAATGCCTAATAAATATAAGCCTCTACCTTCAAAATACCGGGAAAATAGGTTTTAGGTGTAATGACCCCGCTAAACCACCAGGGGCAGCAGAGCTAAAGTCTCAATGAAGGTCTGATTTTCTTACCGTGCAAAATGTTTGGCAATAAAAAAGCCAAACACCACAAAAAATGGTCTTGGTGTGTTGGGATTGATATAAGAGCAGTAGTGGTGGAAGAATAATGCATCAAAATCAATGATGTTATCAATTATTGACCTCGTCAAGGCTGTAATGACATCATTGCAAATATTCCACTTTGCATCTCATTTTTGGAAAATGTTGCATATTTTGTGTTTTTCCCATTGAAACAAAATCTGGGGTTCTTATGACAAAAAGGGCATAAAAAATAAAAAAAAACTTTATATCTATAGTTAGGTCTTAAGTTTTTGAAAATATCAGTTGTGATGATATATAACATTTTTATTACACTTTTGGGACCATTTTGGGACCTAAGGGTAAAAAGTGTAACTTCATTTTTAAGGGGCCTCAAGGGTTAAAATGAAGTTTTATTAAAATAAATTAAATGTGATAATTAATGTATAAAAATGTTAATCATTTATTACATTATGCAACAGTACGAACAGAAATGAGGTTCTCTCATATTTATACTAAAACAGGAAATAGTCTATTGTAGCTCAGAAGTGGATCAGTGGTTTTGCAGTGAAGCTGGATCAGGAAGGTTTACTTAACAGTGAGTGTGACCGTTTCATGAGCAATACGGAGGTAAGCTGAATCATGCCACATGTTAGTGAGATGACAGATGGGTAAGGAGATGAGAGACATAGTTTTAGAAATAAAATCAAATATGATACTTGGTCCTGTAAGAGCTAAACCTGTGAGACGGAGAGAATTTGCGGAGACATTTTATTAAATTAAAGAAGCTAAGAGAAGCGTTTCAGTGCTCCAGCACATGACAGATTGAACTTTCATTGGCCATGGAAGAGAGATGAACAAGTGGAATGTAAAGCTGATCTGACTTGTTTTCCTGTAACATCGGTTTAATGAAATGAGGATAATCTTTAAGGCAGATGATACTGTAACTTGGGCTGAGTGCACTCTCAGAAATAAAGGGTGCTAAATGTACCTTTGCTTGTTGCTGTTGATTTTTATAACAAGGGTTTTTTTTTTATTTTAAACTTTTTGATATTCAGTCTTACTAAAATGCTTTGGTGATTTTGTGTATTGAAGATGTTTCTGAGACAGTTTTATCAAGACGAGAGAGGTTAGTTAGAGTAGCGAGGAGAAGCCTGAAGAAGAATGGATTAACTGCAATAAGAAATAAAAACTCTTTTTTTGTTAGGTTTGGTAACAGGAGCACTGAAATTAGCTTTAATGGGTTTGTGATCAAAAACCACGACCATTAAAACCAGAAACAGATATCTGAGAAGTCGAGTGTGTGACCAATGTGAGTAGGGAAATCAACATGCTGTATGAGCAGAGTATGGACATTCGGTTGACAAAGTTTTTAACAACATGGATGTACAATCTTAGCAGTACACAAGAGAAGAGTGGCAAGAATCCAAGAGAGTTCACTAAACTGAGACAAAAAGTCATGGGTTCATTTGATATATTAAAAGGAATTGCAATGAGTTTGAACCAACAGTTTTGGTATGGCCCTGGTATTTGCACAGGAAATAATATTAAAGAAACTTTTATAAACAAGTCCACCACCTTTTCACCTCAACCTGTTTCTCACTAGATAGCATGGAGATGTGTACGGTCGTCTAGGTGCCACCATGTCTCAAATCCAATGCGTTCTGAATCCTCTGAAGCAGCAAGCAGGGTGTAGTTACTTTTAGCGCAGCTGGTTTTAGTTCCAGGCAAGTTCCTGCTTCACCATATGTTTATTTTATAGAAATAATTGAAGGGTGCCAATAATTCTGGAAGTATCCAAAACTGCAGAAGGTGCACAGGTACACGTGCACCGTTTATTTTTTGCATGACATAAACCTAGAAAAAGTAAATCTGTTGCTGGTTTACAATTCCAAAGTGCTGTATATTCAGTATTTAGTGTCCAATCCATCCAGATCAGCAGGAAAACGGTAATCTGTACAGCGGTACGTGTTCTCCACACTGATGTTAAGAGTTATTGAGTTTAAATGAGGCTCTGCTGCTCAGCACTACAATAAAAGAGTGAGCTGATATTACTCTTTTATGATGTCAGAGAGTTTAGTGCGGACGAGAGTGTCTTTTAAAAACCATCGCCTGTGGGGGTGAAAAAATGAGATAATTAGTGGCATTTCCAATTCATCGCCTGTAACACACAAACATTATTATGCATGTAATCTGGAGGATCCCCAGGAATGGGTCGAGACACTAGGGCTCCATTTCCATAAATACTGTCTATACTGATCATGATGAGATAAAATGAAGGTAGATTTCAGGGTTTAAGATGTACTGAAAAAATTAATATTATAGGTGCAATGATATGAAAATGAAAGACATCAGTAGTGCATGCAGGTTAAAAGTTTACATCTTTGTGACTTAAGTATGGTCAGTTTAGTCAGTATTTTTACTTGAATAAGCTCACTGATGAATTTGACTTTAATTTAATGATATTACTTGAATATAATAATATAATTCAAAATAAAATTGCTAATGCTAATAAGAAATGTCCTCGGACAACTTTTTTACTTACTGTAGTAAAGGACGAAAGCCTCAAAGCTTCGACTCAAAGAGTCAACTCAAAGTAAGCAACAAAGAACCAGCACTCAAATCTGATTTAAAAGGTCCGATACTAAGATTCCACTCAAAGAGTCGACTCGAGGATCTGACTCAAAGTTCAGCTTTTTAGTTCCAGTCAGCTAGCTGTCGTGTTAGTAACAAATGAATTAATTGTGCTAAAATGATATTGTCAAACTCGAACACAGTGGGATTTTACTAAATTAAGTAGCAGCTAGTACCCTATTCAACTGAACCAGTTCAGCTAGTGTTCCGCTAGCTGCATGTGTGAGTAGAGTGTATGTCATTTCAGGCTTCATATCTAATAAAATTGGATTTTAATGTCGTTTTGTCCGAGCCTAATCGACTAATCGCTCTGGAATTTTGGGAAAGAAAGCGTAAAAGGGCATCGTTCAAAATAGCCTTTGGTTTGACAGAAATAGATTAGAGAGAGATTAGATAAGAGAGAACTTTATTAATCCCTCGGGAAGGTTCGTCCGGGAAATTCAGTTTCCAGTAGCAGAACACCAACAGACAGTTTTAAGAAGAAATATATATAAAAAAATCTAGAATAGAATATAAAAAGGGAAAATAAGAAAACTATACAATATGGCATATATATATATATATATATATATATATAGTATATTATATAGCAGTCACAGACACAGTGGTAGTATATAGTGGTGGAAAAGTTATTAACATAGTATGGTAAAGTTCTGCATGTGTAGCATAGTATGGTTTATAGTTATGTGATGATAGTAATGATAAACAAAATATGTTATTGCACAAATAATTGCACCAAAATATATATAAATATAAATGCTTAATACTTACACCAGATCTGGATAATACAAGTACCTAAAAAACTATAATATATATATATAAAGATAGATATAATCTATATACTGATATACAATATATATGATAGATATAATATAGCAATGCAATATACAAAAAATATATATAAATATAAATACTTTACACCAGATCTGGATAATATGTGTACCTTAATATATAGTATAAATAAAATAGATATAATTTATACACAGATATACAGTATATATGAATATATACATGCACAAATATATAATATAGATATAAGTATACATATATAATAATAGTAATATACATTAGTATTAATATAATAAATCAGTAAAAAAGTTGTGTAGATAATTGAATTATTTCACAGTCATGTAGTATATTTCACAGTTATGTTTTGTTGTCCGGTTTATGTTTATGAACATTGCACAGAGTTTTGTTCACAGTTTGAAAGAAAGA
>JAQQZR010000012.1:749610-762958 GCA_030068235.1 Notoglanidium macrostoma
TCTCTCTCTCTCTCTCTCTCTCTCTCTCTCTCTCTCTCTCTCTCTCTCTCTCTCTCTCTCTCTCTCTCTCTCTAACTTATCAACTCTTCTTCAATGCACTAAAGTTGTCAGAGTCGACTTGCATTGCATTTTCTTCCAAAGGCAAAACTGCTACTCTAATCAACATCAATAAAAAAAAGAAAAGAAACCATAATAAAAAGGCGTGCGTGTGCGTGTGTGCGTGTGTGCGTGTGTGTGTGTGTGTGTGTGTGTGTGTGTGTGTGTGTGTGATATCCTCCTGACTGTTCTGTTCTGATTAGGAAATGCAGTCAGCTTGTCTTCATGCTGTACACACAGGCCACATGGTGTGTTTCTGAACTGAGATATAAACTTGAACTCCTGCCAGGTGTTGGATTATTACACAGCCATCATTACCAATCATCCCAGATTATGTCTCACTTGTGTTTCCAGCATTCACATGGCTAAAGAGTGAAGCGTAAAGCAGAATGAGTGAGTTCAAATTCATTTCTGGTGCCTCGTGAACGCGCGCTGTCTGATGGATGCTCGCAGGCGCGCTCCCGCGACCTCCTCTCTCGTTCTTTGCGGTTCGGGAGCGCGCTTCGCAGCGCTTCTCCCGGATTAGTTGCTTGTGATGGATTTTGGTGTGTTTGGGCGCATTTCCTAACAGTTTGTAGCGAGTTCAGGCTGTTGTATTTCGGTGAAACAGAGATGATATGATGGATTAAATCTGGCAACCCGGCGGAAGGAATGAGCAAAGGTTTCTGATTTTAATTCAGTCATTTCTGCTGTTAATGCAGTCATTCAGGCATGGAGTCACGTGCTTCTGTATCAAAATAACATTAGAGCAAACAGGAAAGCACACACTGTGCTTATAACTCAGGGGGAATGGAGCAGAACATTTATTTATTTATTTATTTATTTATTTACTAATTTATTTAACCCATCACCATGCTCTCTGTTCAGAATAAAGTATTTGTTAACATTATCACTGAGGGCAGTGGGAAAATATATCATGATGTTTTTCTACGATACATTTCAGGCATCATGATAAATACCAGTAGCGCTGCTTAGAAGCCAAAAACGTTTGACGATTCCTTTTTTTAATATCACTTTTATTCATTTGTTTACACTGAAAAAGAAACCTGTACAAATTTATATTTTATAATTGCTTTTAGTCAGCCTGTAATAATAATAATAATAATAATAATAATGACATAATATATGATGTTATATGCTCATATTGCTCCCAATATCAGTCTACATATTTCTGGAGCATTAAGGCAACTCCTAAAAGAGAGCGCGAGAGAGATGCTGTGTCTCAATCTGAATACTTCTGTTAGTGCACTTCCATGCGGTACACTTTTTTGCGTAGTGTGTGAGTTTCGGCAGGGCAGTGTCGTCTCAAATCAAACACGGCGGAAATCATGATCACAACATATGCATTGCAACTGCACTGTCTGCTAAATAATCATCTCTGGCAAGATGTTCATGACTTACGTTTGTACGGTGCGGTGCTCACGACAGCTCCCGTCACCACCACCTCAGCTGCTGTTTTCACAAGTTTGAGAATCGGTTAGTGCTCGCTTTCCTCCTGCCATGTAGCCAAGGCAACCATTAAGGATGAGAAGTGTACAGTGTTTCGCACTAGTGTGTTGGCGGTTAAGCGTCCATTACCTGGGTCTTCTCAATGCACCACATGTTGCCATACCTGTCAACGTGAACACACTTACGCACCCAAAAGCAGATTAGATTCGATTCAACAATCGTCGTTACACATAGTACGAGTACGCCGAAATGGAGTTTTATCATCTAACCAGAAAAATCGTAAGCGTACGGTGCTGATGAAACTGTAAGTGGAGAAGAGCATAACTTGAGTCACAGCCAGAGTGTCAGGAATTGATAGCGAAGGTGCAGAAACCTATTTATTTTAGTGAAGCACATAAAAACACCAGATATGCATGGCAAGAATGTGAACACGGGGAAAACAACAGGTCTACAAACGACACAATGAGGCGCACCGAAGGCAGTTAAGCAGTGATGAGAACTAGGTGAAACAGGACACAGCTGTGAGTGATCAGTGAGGCATGAGACCTGGTCATGTGACGTGTTGGGGCTGTGAAATAATTTTTAATAAATAAAGAAAAGAGAAAGTAATATTATGTGTCCATCAGCAAATCAGGAACAAAGCAGAGAGCATGAGTAGCTCTGGTATAAATGTGTAGACTCGTCCTCAGTAAGCACTTTATCCTGCTCAGGGTCAGGGAGGATCCCGAGTCTATCCTGGGAATGCTGGGAATGCTGAGGTGGGAATAGGACAGCAGAGTGTTTCTGTGGGAACGGAAATGAGTTCACCCGAATGATGGAGATTTGCTAATGGACCTGAAACACAACGTCATTCGCGTCCTCACCTCAGGGTCACGTGTACACGTGCGCACATTTCTGCATTCAGACAGACAGACAGACTGTCTAGATAGATAGATAGATAGATAGATAGATAGATAGAAAGGAACATAAGCAGATAAACAAACAAACAAATAAATAAAGAAGTAACGGTGCTGACCAGGATAAAGTGCTTGTTGAAGATTAAATACATTAATTAATTAATACATTCATTTATTATTCAAATGAACAAAGTTCGATTCGCTGACATAGAAATTAGCCCCGCCCTCATTCTTAGCTCCACCCCGTTCTACGGCGCCTAAGCTGCAGCCGAATACTCAGTACTGTACCTCACTGTAGGACGTACTCCGAGTCCGTGAGCAGCTATTAAGGACATAATTCAGACGTACTCCTGTCCTTTGAGCCGGATGACGTATAACCTCATATACCACAAATATAAAAACAACCTGCTTCAGAAATGCTTAAAGAGTTTCTTTTGCACATCACCAGAGACTCCGCTTGAACCATACAGCAACCGGCTTCGCTTCGGTCGGCCGATAAGTCGGCCGTTTCTCCCGAGGAGATCGAACGTTAAAAATTCCCTTGTGTCCTGAATCTCTCTCTCTCTCTCTCTCTCTAAAAAAGTGTCTCTTTGGTTAGCATATCTAAATATCATGAACTCGTAGCACAAAGCGTTATTTCACTGAATCTCCTTTTTTTAGCTCTTGTAAATCAGCTTCCGCTGATATTAAAGGTGATCTGGATTATGAGTGCTTTTGGCCGGAACGTTCATGTTCTGCAGCGCGCTGTGGGAAACCGGGACGTACTGCGTGTCTACGTCTCGCAGAGTTTTGCGCTCATGATCACGGTTCATGGATCATGATTCCTGTAGTGACTCAGAGCGGAAGAGAAGCGCAGGCTGTAAACATATGGTGTATATTTAGAGTTGTTGTATTGAGGCGTGAGCAGCTCCTCAACAGCTTGTGTGTGTGTGTGTGTGTGAGAACTTTTGCAATATGCTTCCGTCTGATTGAGGAGGTTTAACTCCGACCGTAGCACTTATTAGCACAAAGCTAATCCTTTACGCCAAACTCTTCTTGCAAGTAGCGTGTGTGTTGATTGTGGGCGTGGCCTGTGCAGAAACAGCAGTAGTGAAAATTGTTCATCTACAGCCCGCTGTTCTGCTTTTTGTACCTGGACTACATGCAGGTAGATCAAGCTATCAAAAATAAAATATAAAATCATAGCTGTGTGTGTGTGTGTGTGTGTGTGTGTGTGTGTGTGTGTGTGTGTATCACTTCTCATGGTAAATGAAGCAAAATCCTCTTAATTAAGCCCAAACTGCACAGCATGGACAGTTAAACTGTGTGTATGTCACTGCGCGTTTGTGCTGCCTGGCTGATTCAGTCTGAAAACTGGTTTATTTTATGAAATAGATTTAACCGGTGCAATGCAAGGAAAAAAAATACAGTATTAAATAGAGTGTGATGTAAGGTTTCTGACTGTTTTTTGATAGTTAGGCCAAGAAGCACAATCACTGGCTGTAACATCGCAAACTTTTGGCTAGGAGTCGTTTGGGAGGCGAAAGAGTCGACTCTCATTTGTGTGAGTCAAATGATTCCCTGACTCATGATAAAGTAATAAAGAGCAGGAATCCCTCTCACTGCTAGGTGCGAGTTTCAGGTGTGATCATCTCACACCCAACTAGAACTGCTTCAGTAATATCAGAGTTTATAAAGACGAGATTACAGCTTTGAATCTTTTGTGTTTGAGTTTAAACACACCTTTACCTGAGACACGCTGAGCTGTGTAATGCCTGTAAGTGAATAATCTAACCTAAATATACAGTGTGAAGGGTAACAGTCCCAGGATAGGACCCTGAGGGATTACACACACACACACACACACACACACACACACACACACACACACGTATACCCATCTTTCGCCTCATCGCTCACATTCTCACTGTAAGAAATAGAAATGGAGAGAGGAAAGTTTGTGTGTTTGCGTGTGTGTGTGTGTGTGTGTTGTGAGCACATAGAATCATTTCTCCCCCTAAAATCCTGAATTAGGCAGTGTGTGTGAGCGAGTGGTTAATTTTTTATCAGTCTCAGTGGACACTCACCACTCATCTGCCAAATCTGAGAGAAGTGAATCGCTCTTATCTCCTGCACCACGCTGTGTGAGCTCCGCTTCATTATTCAGCTGGCAGCACATGACAGAGTGACACAAAAACCTCCAAACACGAGCTGTAACGTCCCAGACCACACACACACACACATAAACACACACACACACACAGATCAACTTATCTTACCAGCTCTGACAGTAGTACACAGCTTTATATGAATTATTCTAATATTGTTTCCATAGTAACAGCTCATTCAGAGGAACTTGTGCAGCAGATGCGCGACATAAACGGATTATAAAATATGATATTAATGTTTTCTGTAAGCAGGTGTTTATGGAAGGAGCCTCCGGTTTCAGCGCTTTATGCTTCTTTGGAGTTTTTTTTTTAAGTGACAAACTGTGTGTTGTTTTTTCTTATTAACTTCGAGAAAGTCAGTTTATAGCTGCTATAATGTAAGTGAGAACGTAAATGGTTTAGATCATCGTATGAGTTCCCTCTCTCTCTCAGACACGGAGGCAGACAGGGAGGAGGGAGGGAAACAGATAGACAGGGATAGAAGACAGACAGTCACACAGACAGATAGACAGACAGGCTGATAAGCAATGAGCGAGACAGACAGACAGACTCATAAGCCAGACAGACAGACAGATGAGCGAGACAGACAGACAGACAGACTGATAAGCCAGCCAGCCAGCCAGCCAGACAGACAGACAGATGAGCGAGACAGACAGACAGACAGATGAGCGAGACTGACAGATAGACAGATGAGCGAGACAGACAAACAGACAGATGAGCGAGACAGACAGATCGACAGATGAGCGAGACAGACAGACAGACTGATAAGCCAGCCAGCCAGCCAGCCAGACAGACAGACAGACAGATGAGCGAGACAGACAGACAGACAGATGAGCGACACAGACAGATAGACAGATGAGCGAGACAGACAGACAGAAAGACAGATGAGCGAGACAGACAGACAGACAGACAGATGAGCGAGACAGACAGACAGACAGATGAGCGACACAGACAGATAGACAGATGAGCGAGACAGACAGACAGAAAGACAGATGAGCGAGACAGACAGACAGACAGACAGACAGACAGTGTAGTTGTAGTGTAATTTTCACTCTGCAGTAGATCGTTGTAATTATGAAATCAGAAATGTAGTGTAAGTGTAATGTGCTTTATTGACAGTAATTATGCGGCTGTTGTTTATTAAACACAAAGCAGAGGTTTTAGAATTTTTTTTTACTCTCCAGACACACTGACTATTTTATAAACACCAGGAGGATGAACGTCATTGCATTAGTCTGTAGTAGCCATCCACAGTATACTGTAATCAGGGTCTAATTCATACGATCTCAACGTGTAAAACTGACCCCAGAGTGTTGGTATTCCTACATCCCGAGGATCTGATCAGGCGTTTAGTGTAAACGCTCCGGGAGAATCAGACTCGCACATCACGCCTCTAACGACCGCGTGTTTAACAGCACCGCTAACACACATAGATTTTCCCATTAACTTCTGATTCACGCCGCTGTAATTTACAAGTGACTGATACACGGACGAGGATGCAGCGAATACCTCCTAACTCAGCCGTGAAGCGTCTCCGTCACTCATCCCGCCGCAGAGGTAGTGACACTCATCACACAGGTCCAATTCTTCTTAATTAAAATGTAATCAGACTCCTGACACATTCATTTACAATCTCCTGAGTGCCTGGATGTTTCCGCGCTTCCCCTTCCTGCTCTGTATTTATAGCCGCTGCAGTTCGATCCGTCATTACAAACGCTATACGCATCCGTGTGATTGAGCCGTCGCTGTACGTATTAATATAAAGCCGTGAATGGGAACTGCACTACGGTCAGACGTGCTGATAGCAAATTAATCAACACCTGATGACCAATCAAGTTTGAGAATTCAACAGCATCTTGAGATAAGCACGAATGCACAGCGTAGCTGCTGTTAATGCAATACATCATATTCAAATTAATTCAGAATTCTGAAGCTTGACTTAAGAGCTAAAGAGATTGATGCTCGCAGAGAGAAAATATTCAAGAGTTCAAGCATGGGCACTGATTTCTTTTTTTTTTTTTTTTAGTAATGTGCAGGAGGGGATCTTAAGAAACACTAGGCATGGTTTTGTTTTGAGTATACAGTGTTTACGCATAACACTGTTTTCCTTGAACATCCTGTCCGGAGACATCTCTTTCCACCTTGTTCAATAATGCACAGCCTGCACGGCTTATTCAGGGCAACGAGCCTGAAGGAAACGCTTTACCCCCAAACACTAATGTTATTAATAATGAACGACAGCCAGCCAGTTGGGAACAGTTAGCGCTATGCAAATGCGAGCGGGCTAACAGGCCACCGCCGGGTTTCGATCATCGTTAACTTTGTTAGCATTTTGGGGTGAACCTTTAAAATTCATTAGCCCACTTTGGCATGTATGTGTATGAACAGAGCTGGCTTTAGGTTGATGTAAACGTTTTTCCTCGGGAGCGTCCTCACACCAGCGCCTGTCAACAAGATGCCACGTTTAAGATGGAAAATCAGGCTAAAATAAACGAATCTCATCGGATCCTGATGTACAGAATGCCGTCCTGCTTTATTTAGCGGCGTATTAAGTGGACCTGCAGGTTTATCGGCTTCGTTTAGTCTCAGTGAGAAGCAGGAAAGAGCCCCGGCTCTATAAACAGGATCGTCCTGACCCGCAGCTGCACTTTTCCCGTCCCTCAGAGGATTCACGCCTCCTGTAAAGTGCATTCTTGGCACGGTTTGCATTAATGAGACGCGGGCCTGTACTGCCTGCAGCACAATGCTGTGAAGAAAAGAGAAAACATGCGAGTGTGCAGGAAGAAAATAAGCAGTCAATAAAAATCCATTATTAATTACGCAGACAGTAGTTGGAATGGGCGTACTCGTACGTGTACGCGTGCACATGAGCGCGCGCGTGTGTGTGTGTGTGTGTGTGTGAGAGACCTTCGACCCTGATCTGAGCAGAGCACTCATGTTAATCTGGTCTGAAGTCGTCTCCTCTGTGGCTTCTCCCTCGTCAATTATGCAGACATTAATATTTTATGAGTGCAGCTGGGTAGCGCAGCACACGGCACGGCATCAAAGCAGGACATAATGACACCAGATTACAGACGGAGAGCAAGAAAGAGACAGAGCGAGAGAAAGAGATGACGAGCGCATCAGAGAGCATCCGATGTATAACATAATCCTGTGAAGAAACATCGACGGTTGCCAGATCTCCGCAAAAATGATCTAGCTACTACATATGAAAAAAAACTAAAACTAAAATGGTAAAATGTATTGGAGTTTTATTTATTAATACAATGCATATAAACAGTGTAGATTTTTTTAGTAATAAAAAAATATATATATATGTTCCCCGTTTTTCTTTTAATTCCACTTCAGTTAATATTGCTCTAGAGCCCTTTAGTTAATATTACTCTGGAACCTTTAAGTTAATATTACTTCAGAGCTCTTTGTTCTAGAACCCTGCAGTTAATGCTGTCCTAAAGCGCTTTAGTCAATACTACTATGGAACCTTTACGTCAGAACCCTTTAGTTATTATTGTTCGAAAACGCTTTCGCATAATATTGTTCTAGAACTCTTTAGTTAAGATTTCTCTAGAACCTCTTTAGTTAATATTGTTCCTTTAGTTAATATTGCTCTAGAACCCTGGAGTTAACGTTGTTCTAACATTGCTCTAGATCTCTTTAGTGAATATTCTGAGAGAACTCTCCAGTTAATATTGTTCTAGAACCCTTCAGGTAATATCGCTCCAGACCCCCTTTCAGCTATTTAAAAGCATTACTGATCATTGTGAGGTTGTACAAGCATCAAAGTATCGTGTTGAGGAAGTTGTCGTGTTGTTCGTGACGCGAATTCACCTCCGTGGAGTCGCACAACGTTTCACAAGTGTCTGATGAATAAGAACATCTGGGGGAAGTTCTGCTGAGACAGACTTGTTAAAACACAAGCAGTGAGATTAAACACATGGTGTATTAATGTTCTATCAGGACTTGTGTGCTCCTTGTTGTTATGGTAACACTAAGACTGAACCTCGCAGGTTAGGATTACACGTAACATGCGTCTAAACGGTTCGTTTAAAAAGGGAGTCACGTTTTAAACAGTCCGTCCGGAAACTATAAAGCGAAGTAAATTTATTCGGACTGACGGAAATCTTTTCACATAACCAAAGCCAGTGAGACAGACTGAACGAGCGGACGAGGCGGAAAGAGAGAATACAAATAAAAAAGCAACTGATATATCACAATGATGTCGAAGGGGAAGGGAAAACGCACAGGAGAGTGAGAATGACAGAGACATATTGAGACAGACTGAGGCGACAGCAAGACAGCGTGAAAAAGACAGAAAGACAGTGAGAAAAAGACAGCGATGCAGAGAGAAAGAAAAAAGAGAAAGACTGAGAGGGGCAGTAAGAGTGCACCAGAGAGAGGAGAGATGGGAAGGATGGACAGACACTGAGAAAGACAGTGAAAGAGAGGAGGTAGGCAGACAGTGAGAGGGGCAAAAAGTACAAGCAGGGCAGTGAGGCAGGCAGAAAGACACAGAGAAGATAGAAGCAAGGAAGAGAAGAGGGGCTGAGAGAGACAGACGGAGAGACAGAAAAGTTAGAAAGAAGGATGAAGAGATGTGTGTGAGTAGCAGTGTTTATCAGTATGGGCACAAGCTTCAGGCTGTGTGTGTGTGTGTGTGTGTGTGTGTGTGTGTGTGTGTGTGTGTGGAGGGTGTTATTTATGAAGGATTGCCAACAAATTAAATTTCAAAAAGGAGTGAAAAGGCAACAGAGGAAGGGAGAAATGGAAGGCTGAGATTGGAATTGAAATGGAGGTTAAAAAAAATGATGCCACAGGGAGAAAAGAACGTTGCGATAAAAACAAATACAAAAAGGCACTCAGCTTCTTTTAAGGGAATAAATGTGAATGTGAATAAAGTGGAAATTGGGTGGAGAAACAGGAGGAGAATAAATCCGGGGGATGTGTGCCGTCCTGCTGAGTGGGTGAAGTGGTTCTCCATGCAGCACTGATTGCGCAGGTTATGAAGGCCAAGCACAGCTAATTTTACACAGTCAGGGTTAAATATACGTGTGTGTGTGTGTGTGTGTGTGCATGACTAACAGGAGTGAATCCTGCCGACTAGATTTGTTATTATCTTGAAAATGTTTCACTGCTCAGAAAAATCTATGCAAGAATAAAGAAAACCTCCCAGACAGGAAGAAGAGTGCTTCAGATTTAGAGCAAGATGCCTTGACTTGCCATGACTACACATCCAAATCAGTTCCTAGGAGACTGACCATGATCATACAGCAGGCAGGCAGATAGTGATGGATTTGGACCTGCTGGGTCTGGGGCAGTTTTGCTGCTGGATATAATGGTACTGTTTAGGGGCGGTGCTTATCTGGAGGGGGTGGTTAGATCTAGAACAGGGACGGTTCTAGTTCAGGGGTGTTGCTAGATCGTGGTGGTTCCAGTTTAGGGGTGCTGTTTGATCAGGAACTGTTCTGCTTTAGGGGAGATAGTGGATTTTAGATGGTTGTGGTTTAAGGGTTGTGCTGAATCAGGGACAGTTCTGATTTAGGGGTGGTTTTGGACCTTATGGCACTGTTTCTAGGGGTAGTGTTGGTTGTGGGGTGTTACAGGATCCAGTGCTGCTTCGGAAGTAATTCTGGCTTGTGGCAGTACTGGTTCTCGGTCCTGCTGCTGGATCTGATGGTTCTGTTTATGGGACAGTCCTGGTTTGGAGTAGTGCTAGCTAAGGGATTGTACTGGGTCTGGGGTGGTGCTGGTTAGGGCAGTACTGGGTCTGGGGTGGTGCTGGTTAGGGGCTGTGGTGGGTCTGGGGTGGTGCTGGTTAGGAGCAGTGGTGGGTCTGGGGTGGTGCTGGTTAGGGGCTGTGGTGGGTCTGGGGTGGTGCTTGTTAGGGGCAGTGGTGGGTCTGGGGTGGTGCTGGTTAGGGGCTGTGATGGGTCTGGGATGGTGCTTGTTAGGGGCTGTGATGGGTCTGGGATGGTGCTGGTTAGGGGCTGTGGTGGGTCTGGGATGGTGCTGGTTAGGGGCAGTGGTGGGTCTGGGGTGGTGCTGGTTAGGGGCTGTGATTGGTCTGGGATGGTGCTGGTTAGGGGCTGTGGTGGGTCTGGGATGGTGCTTGTTAGGGGCAGTGGTGGGTCTGGGGTGGTGCTGGTCTGGGAATTCCTATTCTTGTCACAACTGGGACTGGATAAATGTGTTAGAAATGGAAAAAGCTAGAAACAGGCCTGTTGGACTCAAGTCTAATCTTTAGTCTGTTTTTTCTCTTGCTTTAGACTTGCCTTGGTCATCGGTTATTATTGATCTCCCCAAATATGGGCTTGGTCTTTGTCAAGTATTTATAAAAATAATGGTCATGTTCTCTCTTCTTTTTACACGCACAAAGTTTGACTAGAAGTAATTCCATTGGCAGAAAATGCAACTGACTAGCCGAAAGCTTTCACTTTAAATTATGTGTAATTATGGACGCCACCTGCAATCTTCCTACAGTGTTTATTTAAAAGTTATTTAACATCAGAACTTAATAACCTTAAGTACTGTACAAATAAAACTTATGGAAAAACTCTAATTGCTTTTCAGCTACATTAGTCCCATAGTTCAAAACCAACGGAACAAACATGACATGAAATATAATCCTTGCTGCAGTTATCATTTATGAATTTTGCAATTCATAACACAATTCTAACAACGTCCTTTGCAATTAGGAACTTCGAATTCAAATACGGTGAGAAAAAAGCAGTTGAGACTGGTACAGATAAGTGTAAGGTGAAAACATCATCCAAAATACATGAACGAATAATCTCATACATACCAATTCATAAGCACTTTTCAGGTGATTTCTCATAATTCGCATAAACTTTTTAGCAAGTATGATTAGTTATGATGTCATTGCCTGTGTTTTTGTACTACCTACTGATACATTCACATTAGAGTGACATGTGAAATAGAGTGACATGGCTGAGGTAAGCTGCGGGAGGCTTTGTGTTAGCACTCAAAAAGCCAACTCATCAGTAGTAACCCAGAGATGTGATGTCAGAAAAAAGAGGATGCAGGAGTGTGAATGACAGAGAACCAGAGAGGAATAAAGTGACAGAATGAGGGAAATGAAGAAAATGACAGCAAGAAATAAGTGTGAGACGGAAAGAGCAAGAGCGAGGTTGCTTTTTCCCCTTACTGACAGTGTGACGAGTGGTGCTCGGCACAAGCCCTTCGCTCTTCTTTATTACTTAGCGCTCTCTAATCCCAGAGTGAGAAACTAAAATTAGCACATTAGAGACTGGAATGATGCAGTCGAGCACACCGTGGCAAAATAAAGACGCTTCGGCATGAAAAAGCGTGTTATTACAAGGATATTGGTAGTAAAACTGCTCTATTACTCATCTCTGCTTATTAAAGAAGCTCTTTGCTTTTAAAGGAGCCGTTATAACTCAAATCATATCGCAGTATGAACTTTTTACTTTATTAAAGGCACACGATTAATCTGAAGGTTACTGAACTCTGAGTGTTGAAGGAGCTCAGAGTTTTATTAATGTAGCTCTATTACGCAGTGCTCCATATGAAAAAAAGACCTCTATTCCTCAGATCCAGTAGCTCTTTATCTCAGTTTCTGATATTAAAGGAGCTCTATTACTCATACTTAGGTATTAATATAGCTCTGTTACTCTGAGCTGGATATCTATTACTCACCGCTTGGTATTAAAAGTGCTCCGTTATGCATTTTGGGGTATTAAGACAGTTCTGTTACTCATTTCTGGGTATTAAAGGGGTTTCATAGTATTAAAGGAACTTTAGTTCTCAGCAGTGAGTATGGAATGAGGTCTACTTCTCGGCTCTGACTATTAAAGAAGCCGAATTACTCCGTTGTGGATATTACAGAAGCTCTATTGCTCAGGTCTGAGTTTTAAAGAAGCTTTGTTACTCATGTCACAGTATTAGAAACACTGTTACTCAGCTATTTCCTCCTCACCTTTAAAACTCAGGTCTAAGTATTAAACAACCTATCACTGACGTCTGGAAGTTTATTACTCATGTCTGGGTGTTAAAAGAACTTTATTACTTTGCTCTGAGTATTAAAGAAGCACTATTACTCAGCTCTTTCCTCCTGTCTCACCTTTAAAGGTCCTCGGGGCAGCATATGCAAGCGCAATAAACGTTCTTCAGCGTATTATAGGTTTTGATTGATTATGACCCTCTGGGCCTCAAGGCAGATTTTTATAGATAAGATGTACAGGAGTGAGAGCGAACACACACACACACACACACACACACACACACACTGGGTCTGTATCAGGGTAATGATGTGTATAAAAACACCAGATGTTTAACCCCAGCAAGAACAGTGACAAAACACAAGCTGGCTAGTGTCAGGGCTCAGTGTGGATGATAAACTGCCTGCTGCTTTATTGAGTATAAATTACACACAACAACAACAACAACAACAACAACAACAACAACCTTTATATCATTCTGACTGTTTATATACATACAATTGGTTATAGCCAATATATAGATTTCTGTGATTTTAGCTTATTATTTAATATTACTCAAGAATTATTTAATAATCACTGTAATGCTGTTTAGAAGTTAGTCTTTGTACATTTGGTAAATGTCATTTATTTATTTAAAGTGAAGGAGGCGTGGCCTCTGTACCTGTCAGTCACAGTGAAGGAGGCGTGGCCTCTGTACCTGTCAGTCTCAGTGAAGGAGGCGTGGCCTCTGTACCTGTCAGTCACAGTGAAGGAGGCGTGGCCTCTGTACCTGTCAGTCACAGTG
>JAQQZR010000012.1:775038-792108 GCA_030068235.1 Notoglanidium macrostoma
ACTCCACTCGCTATAGAACTCCACACGCTATAGAACTGTAAACAGATCAGATGTTCTGCATGTTGCTCTGTAATAAATATCAAACCCTAAGCATTACACAACACACTGTTTTATTCATTATTTATGGATTGTGTTTTTTCTCAATTCTTTCTCTCTCTCTCTCTCTCTCTCTCTCTCTCTCTCGGTATATTCTTCCTTTCCTGACACTCTGCCTGATGTCGGTTTTCTCTGATTGTGTTTATACTCAGGGTGTAACTGATCATCTGCACATTCCTACGGTCATATTTTCATTTCCATACTTTTGTTATTCATACAAGAACAAGTCACACACACACACACACACACACACACACACACACACACACACACACACACACACACAAGCAGAGTGAGCAGCGTTAATGAGGTCGGCATTGGAACATTTGCAGTGATAACGACATAATCCAGAGAGCTAATGATTCACGCTCAGCAGATTCCAGCCGTTGATTTATTTAGGATTTAATCATTTCCAGAGGAAGCGAACATGCCATCGTCTGTGTCTGCAAGCTCGGGTTCCGCTCTGGCTGCGTGCTAATGACTCACGCTAACACCACACAACACCACGCACATCCACTTCAGACAGAGAGGAGTGTGTGTTAACGCCACGTTGCTTCCTCAAAAGCGCGTGACTTGGTGCATCTGTGCACGCGGTTGAGAATAACGAGATTTCTCTCATCAAAAAGTCATCAGCTGCATTTCAGATCACTGGAGATACGACGCTTTCACCTGTCTGGTGCGTTCACAAGCAGGGCTGGTGTTAACCTCAGGAGCAGCACATCCTGCAGTGTTTTATTCCTCTCCCACCGCAGGACTTTCCCAACCATTCCAGGTTTTCATTTAACAAACTACATGCACTTGTGACATTTAATGTTGTGGAACATCTGTGGAACAAGTTCTCACTCGTCAGTGATTTTTAAATCTGTTCATTCGGAGCGCCGCTGTACGCGTCCCTGTAAGTGAGCCGTCGCTATAGAAACGATAACATACTAGAGCGAGCGCATTAATATAAACCCGTGACTGTCCGAGCTGCTGCTCTAGAAAATTAATCAACACTTTCTGACCAATCAGAATGCAGAATTCAACCTCGCTGCGGTTTAACAATAAATAATAAGAACAACATCAGTGATCATGTTGAGAGTCTTTCTCTCTGGATGATCCTTTTCCACACCAGCACATTCAGTTCCTGCACATTCAGTTATTCAGGCTCACACACACACACACACACACACACACACACACACACCCCAAACAAAACGTGTGTGTGATCGACAATTTCAGATAAATCGGTTTGACGAGAAGAAAATAGAAACTATGTTAAATAAAGGAGAGTTGGGCCGGTCGTGTTTAAGCAGCTTCATGTTGATCTGAAGGTATGTACTGCATGTGTGTGTGTGTGTTTGTGTGTGTTTGTGTGTGTTTGTGTGTGTGACCTTCAGCGGAAGGGGCAGCGAGACGTCTGAGAGTAAACAGATAACAAGGTGTGTGAAGGTTAATCTCTTTCATTCCTCTGCTGTGAAAAACAGCACACACTCTCACACTCAAATTGAAATTCACATTTTCGCACCGAGGGCTTTCTCACACACACAGACACACACACACACACACACACACACACACACACCTGAAATGACAGACTTTTCCTCTTACCCCCTAAGTCTGAGAGAATAATGTGCTTTATTCAGTGCAACAAAGCGAACGCTCGCATCCTCTCTTCGCGCTCGCCGCTGGCTGAGAAACACGCTAATGTGCTATATTGCAATATTAAATAAACACGGTGTTGTTATTGAATACACAACATTCTGATTAGTTCTGTTTATTAATAAATTCTAAATTGTCACTTTTGACAAATTGCTGCGGTCTAAGAGGAATTCCTCTCACACTGCTAGATGAGTGTGTATGCGCTTCATCGTGACCTTTTTATTATTACTACTTCTACACCCGCTCTGTCTGTGTGTGTGTGTGTGTGTTCGCGTGTGTGTGTGTTCGTGTATGTGTTTGTGTGTGTGTGCATGTATGTGTTCGTGTATGTGTTTGTGTGTGTTTGCTTGTGTGTGTGTGTGTGTGTGTGTGTGTATGTGTGTCGATGTGTTCGAGTGTGTGTGTGTTTGTGTGCATGTGTGTGTTCGTGTATGTGTTTGTGTGTGTGTGCATGTGTGTGTGCGTGTTTGTGTGTGTGTTTGTGTGTGTGTGTTTGTGTGTGTGTGTGTTTGTGTGTGTTTGTATGTGTGTGTGTTTGTGTGTGTATGTGTCGTTGTGTGTGTGTGTGTTTGTGTGTGTGTGTGCGTGCATATGTGTGTGTGCGTGTGTGCGTGCGTGTGTGTGTGTTTGTGGGTGTGTGCGTGTGTGCGTGCGTGTGTGCGTGTGTGCGTGCGTGTGTGCATATGTGTGTGTGCTTCCTCACCCTGGAACACAGTGAGCTTCATTTCAATTAGCCCATCGATCTCCGAGCTTTCCCTCTCCGCAACACACAGCTCTCAGTGTAATCTGATCAATTCAGCTCCATCTGTCTCTCTCTCGCTTTCTGTCTCTCTCTCTCGCCTTCTGTTTCTCTCTCACTTTCTGTCTCTCTCTCTCGCTTTCTGTCTCGCTCTCGCTTTCTGTCTCGCTCTCGCTTTCTGTCTCTCTCTCTCGCTTTCTGTCTCTCTCTCGCTTTCTGTCTCTCTCTCTCGCTTTCTGTCTCTCGCTCTCGCCTTCTGTCTCTCTCTCTCGCTTTCTGTCTCTCTGTCTCACTTTCTGTCTCTCTCTCGCTTTCTGTCTCTCTGTCTCGCTTTCTGTCTCTCGCTCTATCTCTCATTTCCATATGACTCTGCGAGTCAGCGAGTCACGCTTTATTAGGAGGCCTGCATTATTTAGCAGCTGTTCATGGGGAGAAGAGCTTCATCAAGTCAGACAAACGAGCGTACAGAGTGAAGTGATTTGATGAGATGTGCTGTGTGCATGCGCACGTGTGTGTGTGTGTGAGTGTGTGTGTGTGTGTGTGTGTGTGTGTGTGTGTGTGTCATGTTGTGTACACACTCAGTTTGCTCATTTTGATCAGTGTGTTGTTTTTGAAATCATGGCATGACGCTGGTATCAGACGCCTGTTCACGTGTGAAAGTTTAATGAAGATGAAATCCATCAGAAACACACTGTTGCAGCCCTGTTTGTGGGCGGAGACTTAGTTTTAATCACGTGATCAAGAGTCATGTGACCAGGAAACCGCAGACCGTTCCTTATCGACTGACATTAGATTACGTTCATCATTAAATACTAAACCTACACAACGGGAGCTGAGACGTTTGGAGATATTCATGACCAAATGTTCTGCTAATCATCTCTATCCAAAGGATTAGCGTTCTCCCTCAGCGTTAGCATTCTCCCTCAGCGTTAGCATTCTCCCTCAGCGTTAGCATTCTCCCTCAGCGTTAGCGTTGTTCGTTAATGTTCATTAATTCCTTAAGAATTCTGTCTTAGCATTCTCCCTTAGTGTTAGCATTCTTCATAAATATTAGCATACTCCGTCTCCTCTGTCACCTCCGTATTATCATGATTGATGTTTGTGTAAAGGGTGTTGCTACTGTCTATGTGGATTTGGTTTTAGCACAGTGTGCTTTATGGATGCGTGGTCACAGTGAGCTTTGATGCAATGTGAGATTCTGACACTCAGCTGAAGACTTTAACTTTTTAACCAGTTGCTGTGGATGTAGAAAGTAGAATATTTTGTTGTTGTTGTTGTTGTGTCACTGTGATTACTGGGATCTTTAGCCTCTTGGTATTTTGTCATATTTTGGCATTGACACCAGGACCAGGACTCCACACTGGGGACAGTTTATTGCAGCACGACTCCACTGATTGTCCTCCCTGATTCATTTGTGTCATTTAAGTGCCATATGATGAATTTCACCAAGCCTGCCATCACATACTCTATCAAATACCCTGAGTGTGTGTGTGTTCAGTGGAACGTATTGAAACATACACAGAGAGGGAGAGATAGAATACGATGACATCATCTCTACACTTTCCCGTCAGTATGAAGCTGCCAGGACGTCTCTCTTCTCTCATTCTCACATGGTGATGTTTGTTAGCACTTCATCTGGCTCCCTCCTGTCAAGCTCTCTTTGGGCTACGGTACATTTCACTGCTACATATTTACAGAGATATACACGAGAGGGTAACGGCAGCATGCAGAGTCACAGTCAGCTCTTTTCCTCTGATTTCCTCTGCTTTGCCTCATGGTTAATATTCGCATGTACATGTGTGTGTACGTGTAAAAACGTACAACACGTTAGAGGTGCTAATGTCGCTAACAAGAAAATCCTCTCAGGCAGAGAGAGAGAGAAAACGCCTATCATAAAATCTCCTAGCACATGTTTGTAGACAAAATGGATTGATTATTTATTTATTTATTTATTTATCGGATGTAGTACACTGAGCAACATCAAGGAAACGGTGAAGCAAAAGACGCTACTTAAATAATTAGCAGCTTTATTTATTTATTTATTTTATTCCACCAACCGAAGATACAACACCATCTTAAATTGTAATCTGAAATTGACGCTATTTTGTCAAAGTATCCATATTTTAAATGATTTCAACCAATCCCCTCCATTTTCACATGGCGATTCCGTATGTAAAGAGCAACTTTAATAATAACAGCTGCGTTTGTAGACCATGTTTACTCTGGGAGTTGTGGTCAGCCGCCATGTTTGTAGGCCGCTCTGTGTAACGTGACTGACGTGACCATGGTTAATCAATTTTGAATGAAGTGACATGTACTCTTGCTATAGATTTCTATAATATTATATAGGTTTAACTTTTTATAGTATGTCACTATAATGAATAAGTGCAAAAGGTCTCTAGACCTCAGCTTTCTGTCAGCTCCTTTATCAGCTCAGCGCTTGGATTAGATTCTGCTTCATTTGTGACTTGGCTAAAAGCGTCTGGAGAATGAGTAAAGCGAAATGTAAATGCTGGCGTATAGCACAGAGTCAGCAGAAGCCCAGCGAGGAAGCAGATAAAGCTCGGCGATTTGAGCGGCTCTCCGTGCTGGAAGTGCTCTGCGTGTCAGGTGAAAGATCTCTGCCGGGGTTTGTTCAGCCAGGAGCCTTTAACGGAGCTCGCAGAAGCTGATGGTGCTCTTTCACAGCTGCTAAGACAGCAGTTTGCCGTGCCGCAGCAGCAGCAGGAGGAGGCGCAGGAACGCTACGGCAGCTCTGGGAAATCAGACGGTGAAATGTATCCTCAGAGAAAGAAGCTGTTTTTTTTCTGCTTCAATAGACTCCAAAAGAATTCCGAGACCAGAGACAAGTTCATTAAAGGAAATGTGTGAGGTGAGGTGTGTGTACAGAACTCCTGAGAAAGCATGACACTGTACTTTCTCATATCACGTTTTCTTGAGAAATATTACCACACAACAGCATTTAGTTCAGTACCTTGCTTGTAAATGTAAGTCAAGCAGAGGACATCAAAAATGTGAGTACTTTGAAATATATACGGCTGAAATATTCAGATAAAAACGAGTAAAGAAGAGTTCCAGAAGAACCTCCGCCAAACTGGGACGCGTGAACTAGCTACTGACCGACCCAGGCTTTATACATGTTTTGCTACATCATAGCCGAGCGATTTTCATTTCTGAATTTCGCTAGCTTCTATGTAGCTGCTCCACTCAGATGCCAACAGACACCATTACATGATTGTTGCTATGGTTACATCTCAGATCCTGTTATCTTGTTCTGCTCTTGTGGTTTTCCTTTCAAACATGACAAACTCATTGTGAGACCACTTTGTGACATGTAGCATTATCATGTAGCCATTACGAGATGCTCGATATGCCAAGAGAACCCTCCCGTCACCATTACACCACCTCCACCTCCACCTCCACCACCACCAGCCTGAA
This sequence comes from Notoglanidium macrostoma, assembly GCA_030068235.1. Lineage (NCBI taxonomy): Eukaryota > Metazoa > Chordata > Actinopteri > Siluriformes > Auchenoglanididae > Notoglanidium > Notoglanidium macrostoma. The sequence goes on from JAQQZR010000012.1 coordinate 780,953, forward strand.
CTGTTGACAGGAGGAAGATTGTGTCCATGGATTTATGCTGTTGATGCCAAATTCTGATCCTACCATCTGCAGCAGAGATTCATCAGACCAGACCATGTTTTTGTATCTTCATCTGTCTGGTTTCTGTCCCCACTGTAGACTCAGAGTCCTGTTCCTGGCTAGGGTTGGGTATCATATGAATTTTATTTATTCCGATTCTGCTTATCGATTCCAGTTCCCATTTTGATTCCAAACTAGTAAAAAAAAAAGTCAAATATTTAGATAACAAAAAATAACTTTTATTTTCCATAACTGTAACCAACTTAAATTAAAGCGTGTTAACCACATTATTGCATTGAAGAGACAGAAAAGATTTAGCCACTTTTAATGGTGATCATGTGCACACTTTATCATATTAGAAAATAATGTCTAGCGAGCCACAGGGACTTTTAATTTGAACTCACACTGGAGCAATAAAGCTTTTTAAAAAAAAAAAAAAAAAACTTTTTAAAACTTTAGTTAACACAAATGACTATTCGTGACCATAAGAAAGTTGTCATTGAGACACCAAGAATTTGATCTTGGCTAAAGCCAGCGTCTCCGCATTTTCCCTTTCCTTTATTTGGGTACATTAACCACCTCAGGGCCGGTCCCGATGGGAAGTATTTACTGCTGCAGAAATCTAGTCACATTCGCTGCTCAAACATGAGCAATGTTCTTTTCATGCTTTCTTCTTTTTTGCACGTTTCCCTCTTCACACCTGCAGAAAGAAGAGCAATGTCAGGTGCTTCAAACGATGATTTTTCACCAAGGTAAAAAGAAAGCAAGTCAGAGGAGACGAATGAGCGTGCCGTTCGTCCTTCAGCCTGAGCGGCGGGATTTGTCAGGCAGGCTGTCGAGTGTGTCCGCTGTGAGTGCAGACGTGTGACACGGCTTTTGTTTACTCTGATTTGAGCGCTTTAACCCTGAGAGGCTGTCCTTCTCTCGCTTCCGTCCTCGGACATTTTTCCATCAAGCTGATGCAGGAAACCAGCCGCAGATATAAATATCTCTGTAGAAATAAAACAGCCGGGTTTCATTGCTATCATTACCGGAGCTTTCGGACAAGGTGCCTGTGGTTCTTTAATGTTTTGAAATGTAAATATCGCTTTTTCGTTTTGTTGAGAAGATCTTGAAAAGTGCTTAGAATTAAGAACAGTACTTGACTTTATATCACTGGACTGAACTGAGGAAATAATTCATGAAGCCTGGAATATAAGTACAATATATGTAATTCAGCCTGGCTGGAAAATGAAGCATTGTTCGGTTAATGACAGCTCTTTTATTATCCATGGAAAGAAGAAGAATAATGCATTAAAAAATGCTTGTAATTTCATTTTAGAGATGTGAGAGAGATATAAAATTATCGTGGCATCACTGATCGACTGAATACATGGGAGATTCCTGCCAGCGCTGTTAAGCAGCTCAACCTAAGGTTTTAAATTTCCGGATTCAAAAATGTACTGGCTGAGGAATATTCTGGAAAAGGAAAAATGAGTGATCTTCAGGATTGGGTTTCTTTTTTAAATAGAGGAACAAACAGTAGCCAGGCTTGTTATTTTATGCGAAAAGGTTTAAACATTAAACAGTTGGAAATCGTCATTAAAGGACCGTTAGACCAAAAAAAACGAAAAAAAAAAAAAAAACGAACCATTGTGAATGCAGAAGATCGTTCTTGAGACATGGTGGTGTGATGAAGCATAATAACTGTTACTACAATGATTACAATTTTAAGTATTAAAGAATACTAATGTAACCATATATTGCGCAATTATAAATCGAGGTACAAATTTATGGCGATTCAAATTGTGGAAATAAAAAAGTAACCACGATTATTATCAGGCTGCATAATCTCTTCGCTTTCCCTAGCCGTGATTGCGTTGTTTAGACAGCAGAATGACGTACAATAGAGGGAATGCACATGGCGTCACTTCAGGTGGAAGTAACACAGCTCGAATGCTTAGAAAAAAATAAAAAAACAGACCTAAAATGGGAAAGAGCTTAAGTGCAACTGATTTAGAGTCGATTCAACAAATGTATGGATATTTTATGTTTAAGCTGACTACAGCCTTCAACATGTTCATACTTGTTTATTAAGAATAAAGAAGCCTATTTGTTATTAACTTTTTCATTTTGAATTAAATATATATTTAGTTAATAGGCTATTATATTTTACTCCAACCTGTATAGATAGTTAAGTAACTATTGTTAGTTATTAAGAAAATATATATATGTATATTTTTAAACAAAAGGAATATTTAAGTTGATAAAGAATAGAAAATTAAGTATTGCATTTTTTGGTAACAGAAAACAAAATTTTTGATCTTGATTTTTCTTTTTTTTAACAACTATAATGAGAAATTATAGATTCTGGACCCAGAATTGTGAATTGAACTGAAAGCTTGGTTAAAGAACAGTTTGTCTGAAACCCAAAAATAATTTAATATCTTTGCAGTTGTGATTTCCTAAAATCGAATTTACTAAATTGTAAACCCGTAACCCCGCTGACTATGATGAGGACCTCGTTTGGAAATCTGTATTAGATTCTGTGTTTGTTGTCAGTTAATTGGGTTACAAAGTGCAAACCCAGACTAGTTTGTAATTTCTGAATTTTAGTCTAGTGCGACGTCAAGCCGATCACCAAATCCATTTCGCCAGTTGTCTTTCTGCCTCCACTGTTGGACTCAAATGATATGCCAGTGATTCTACAAATCTTTATGAATCTTGAGGACGCTGCTGGTGTCTCAGCCCTTTCAGAGCTGTTTCTAACCGAGCCCCATTGTGCTTGACCTAGAATCCGTCCCCAGTTGACGCAACTATCAGTCCCTTGGCCCAGATATGGGAGTCTGAGTATGATCAGTGTAGCTATATTGTATGTAAAGAAGGAACCTTTAAAGGTTCCCTGCAACAACATGTTCAGAAAAGGTTCCAAAACCCAGCCTGGTTAGAAAGCATGTGAAGAACCCTGGAGCCGGTACGACACTTTCGACGTGTGGGCTTCAGGTCTGAAAGAGACCTTTTTAAACTGAAATTCATGTTGGGTTCCTGTTGGCATCCTCTCGGTTGTGCGTTTCGGCGAGCCTGTTCTTGGCAGGTTACGTGAAGCGCTTGAGTGGGTTCCTCTTTCCTCTGGCTCTCTCAGGAGCGGGAAGTGAAATTAGAGGAGTTAATGGACCATCTCACCCCAACCCCCCTCCTTCTCCTCTCTGTCCAAACTACATTCCCTTACATCTGACCAGCTTTATGAATTTTAAATGCTCCTGTCCAAACCGTAGATCCCTTCTTCCCCTAAGTGATGATATCAGACACTGGCACACGCGCGCGGGACAGAATTCCCTGCAGATTTCCGATGCGCCTCTGCATGCATTTCCGAGCTGTAAATATGGCTTTAATGTGTTATGACTACAGGACAGTAATGTGGCTCTGTTACAAACCCATCAAACATGAGCTCTGGTGGCAGTGGGACGCCTCCAACACAGATGTTTACGGGATCGCTAATAGTTGACATCAGCATCCCTCCAGGATGGACTCACTCCGCTAGCTGAGAACACTGTAAACACACTGGAGGCCCGGACATTACTTTAGCAGATGTGTTTGTCGCCATTTATCATTGTTTAATGTGGTTTCATTATATTTTGCTTCCCTTTGGAATTATTTCCATTAACGGTCTTGATTTCAAGAATATGCGTTGATTTTACTTCCAGCTGCAGAAGACAGAACTACATTGATGTCGATCTTTTGAACGATTTCTGAATTTCCTTTTTTGCCGTTTTCTTCCGGGATGTCTGAGGTGGGCGGGGCTATTCGAACTCCATCTACAAATCAGCATTAGCAATACCACTCAAACATGCAGAAGCCCACTCGTGACATGAAAAGAAAAAATATGTGGCCATGATTTAACTAAAATGAGGGAACAAATTATTAAAACATGGCTGTGAAGTGTATATTTTGTCCTTTTGTGTAATGAGCAAGGGCCCATACGTTTTCAATTCCCTACCATTCCAGTCACTGGTTTGAACATTATAGATCCGGGTTTCTATAAAGCTACATAGTGGTTATGTCTACAAATTAAATGATCAGGAGTTATGGGGAAGTCAAATGTTGGTTATGATTAACCAGTTAACTTACTTATACATGTATACAGATACAGCCTGCATGGTCACATGTCCTACTAATGAACGAGAACAGCGTGAAGGGTGACGCCCCCTACATAAAGAGTTTATAATAAAGAGTAAAGCAATCAGTTTGGGATTAAAACGAGCTGTGTGTGTAGTGCACATGGAACCATTAGCGTTGATCAGAATGAGTACAGATGTCTTCCAGCAAGATTACGTCACAGACACACGTCAGGAAACATTATCCCGTTCCAACAGCGCATTAGATGAACTAGATTCTTGTACCGGAAAATGGTTAGACAGAAAGACACTTTCTGGAAATGCAGCTGACATAGTGATGGTTTTAGATCCTGTTTAATAAATTCCCAAGAGAATTAGTTTCACGACTAGAAGACAGTCAGTCTACGCTCTGGTTACCTAGCTAGTTTATTTCTTTTCGTTTAAAACGTGTCCCTGTGCATCTCTCCTCTAATTACACCCTGCTGAAGGCACCACTGAGAGGTTCTGAACATGAAATATTGGTGTAAAAACTTTGATTTGAAGCACATTGTGACAATGTGAGCCCAAAGCATCTTTGTTCCAGATTCTGGAAAGCTCTGGTGGAAAAGCGAGGCACGAGGATGTACGAGAGCAGTGTGTTCATGTACAGTAGGTCAGAGTGGAGACGGGTGTTTGATTTCATCCCCGCTGGCGCGGGAATCGTTACACGAGCCGTCCTTCACTGCTGGAACCTGAAATGAGACGAGCAGCGAAGCGTGGAGCTGGGACACTCGCTTTAACTAGAACACAAAGACACAGAGACGGACAGAATGACGGCGAGACAGAGAGAGAGAGAGGGGAACAACTGTGTCTTTTATCTTTCAGGAACAGCATGTGAGATTGAGTAAATGATAACGGTGTGTTTTGGGAGAGGAAATCATGAGGTAGCGACTGAAGCTTAGGGGATGTACTATCTTTAATGCTAGAGACATTGAAAAGATCAGTGTTGATCAAATCAAGGACTCTCTCTCTCTCTCTCTCTCTTGTCTGAGTCCTGACCAACGCCTGGAGATTAGCACGAGGCTTTGTTTAGCAACTTGTGCATGCAAACAATTGGCTAAATCCTATGAGACGTAAGCACCGATTCTTTTCTCCCAAACTCCATTTTTATTTTTCCCCAGTATCTCGGATGATCTATAGACTTTTGCCAGCTACAGGAAAGCATGAATTCACCACAAGATAACAGAAGTTAGCGAAGGCTATAGCGCTAATTCAAGGAGCTGAGCTAGCGATGACCTAATGAATACTCCGCTAGCAAAGACTCTGTTGCTAAATAGATAAGCTAAGCTAATAATATAGTTGCTATTTTTTAGCAAATTAGCAAAGAAAGCCTAATTATCATGTCTCGTTTCACTTTAGCTCTAATCTGCACTTAAATCGATAAATCCTGTAAGAGCTCTGTTCCAGACCTCTTACGAATAATGCACAGATCAAACATAGACATTCAAATGCTATGAGCGTTCATGCATGACAGTTCATTATTAATAAGCGTGTTCATATTTAACTTGTTTAAGCCATGCGCAGCAGCTCGTTAAGTCTTCATGAGGTTTTTTTTTTTGTGTGTGTGTGTGTGTGTGTGTGTTAGAGCTAGTCCTTTCCCAATCTTCTCCCAGATGCGCTAGAACTTCACTTCCTGCATGGTCAGCACTCTTCTGACTGGAAGTTATTATTAGATGTTCGCTAGGGATCGATAAATAATATCGCACGCTTTAAATTGAAACGGTGTGTTCATGATGAGCTGCTGGAATGCGCTAGATAGGACTTCATCTTTGTGTTTCTGTCAGCGCTTGGAGATTTGGTCTTGGACTCACTTTTACTGTGCTGCCGTTGCTATTGCGTTGTCAAATTAGAAGCAGTTCATTAATGAGAACTGTCCTGTGTACATATTACAGATGTAGATGAATGTGAGCGGGAGCTTTCACTGCCGTGATGCTTCATGATGCAGATATAAAACGCGGTGGACAAAAACCGACAAGGTTCTTTAGCATGAGCATGCAGAAACACACTTATTTACATCATCCTTAATCACTGGACAGAGTCAGAGTGGTTTAAAAAGCAAAACTTCCTGTTTAGGCCACGCCCACTTTGAGTTCTTTGAGAACTAAACAGATAGAGATATATTATAGACAAAGGCATTGTGTTTTACTCCTAATACAAATTACACTGGAAGTCTTGACGCTCGATCTGGGGAAGGTTCCTGGTTCCTGGTACTAAAAAGGCGCTTTTGAACCGGAGGAACTTTTCATTGTTCTTAGAACTGTATGTGTTTGGACTGCAGGAACTGAGAACGATTATAGTTCTTAGAACGCTTTGTTTTTTTTAGTTTTTTTTAGTTCCTATTTCAGTCTAGGTACTCTCCCAGCACAACAGGAACCGTGAGAGAGATGTGTGTGTACGGTGAGCAGTCCAGACGTAAGTGTAGTGAGATTCTTCGAGTCGAGCAGTCGGTGTTTCTTTTCATTAGTGTGCGTTACAGTAACAGGATAAAACAGATAGGAACATACATAAATGTGCTTGTGAAAGGAAAAAAAACAAAAAAACAAATCCACATGACAGCATGCACTGCTTAACAGATGAGAGAAGCTGAAAGCTGAGTTGGCGAGTGCGGCTGGCAAACTAAAGAGAAATAATAATAAAAAAAACCCAGGCTATAAGAGTTTGATTTAAACAGAAATGTCTGTGTGTCTCATTACACGGGCAAATACGTGACATCATCATCGCTAAAATCACTGAAAAATCATCGCTGAAGGATTTTCTAATTGCCAGACAGTCTATATGAAAAATCTTCATCTCTTCATACTGAACAGCCGAACGAAGAAAGGAGAACGCAGCGCGTGCACTTCCTCTGAGAGACGGACATGTTCCATGAAATCACTAAAAATCACTGAAAAATTCATCAACAGTGGATTTTCTAATCACCAGACAGGTGTTGTCTGCATAGGAGATCTTCGTATCGTTGTACTGGACTGCCGAATCCAGTCTGACTAGAAAAATAGCAGTCGGGTTCAGCCTTAAATCCATGTCAAACTTTGGCAGAGTAAACATCTCTTAACGTTAGTGTTAAAAAGGAAAGAAAAAATAGAACCATGGATAAAGGGTGGTTCCTAGAACTTGCTAACGCTAACCCTAACCCTAACCCATATAACAACTTAACTTGTTAATTTCGAGCACGCTTTCCTTTGGGATGTGTTTTCCTTGCACACTGGTATCTATTTTTAATGTAGGCGAGAACAGGAACTTGTTTCTTGGACATTCCACTACATTAAACGCAACTGTAAATGGATTACAATTATGATACACTATATCATTCGTAGAAAGAAAATGTAATTGTTGACAATTTGCTGTGGTATGAGAGGAATTCTACACCTCAGGGCATGCTGTTATAGGAAACAATGCTAACAGTAACTCACACATACGCTTCAGTACACCACTTCCAGTTACTGATTATTGATGATGTCACGAGAGTTTTAATTACGTTGCTGTGTGGCGTAAAGAGACGGGCTGGATCAGTGGGACAGGACGTTCTGTAGCAGTGAACTAAACAGTGGGGTTTGAGGAAAGGAAGCTTCGAGACGACCCACGTCTCATGTTTCCTCGATAGCTCGCTGACAGACTCGTTCTGTCTCCGCTGCCAGAAATAACCCTGAGAGATACCTATCAGATGCAATTAGAAGCGCGTCCAATTAAATTATAGCGTGACCGGGAGAGCTTATTTCACAGCTGAGCGAGCAGCTAAAACAGAGTCAGCGTGACTGACACCTGGCGAACGCACGGAGCCGTTATTTCAGCTCATCTAACGGCCGAACGCGCGCCGATCTACATCCATTGTCTAGTAATTGTGTTCACAGACTTACTGTCTGATTCCTGTTTCTGACTGATGAACTGACTCACCCTCCTGTCTCTGTCTCTCTCTATTTCTGTCCCTCTCCATTTCAGAAATTGAAAAGATTCAGAAGGGCGAAGAGAAAGAGGACGAGAAGTTCATCGACGTCGTAATAAACAAGAACATGAAACTGGGTCAGAAAGTCCTGATTCCTGTCAAACAGTTTCCCAAAGTGAGTACTACTGAGTCCTGCTTTACTTAGTCATGCAGTAAAGGAAGTAGATGAATAAATAAAAGAGCATTTTATGGAGAGTGGAGGTTACGCAGTGCTTCACCGATGGTGATACTATAATAATGCTAATGATTTTAGGTCAGTGTTACAGTTCCTAAACCTTCTGTTCTAAGAACATTTAATCTTCCAGGTTTTCTGGGCATTCTAGCATGTTTTAATATAATGATTTCAAACGTTTCTACTAGTGATGTGTTCGTGAACAAGTCGGCTCGTTGAGTCAGCAGTTTGAGTTAACTCTTTGCCTTGGCTCTTTTAGTTGGGACTTTGAGTTGTCTAAATCATCTTTGACTCTGCTTTTGGTATGGATGTTTCAGTCATCCTTGACTAGGCCATTTGACTTGGCTCTTTGAGTTGACTCTTTGAGTTGACTCTTTGACTTGGCTCTTTGAGTTGTCTCTTTGAGTTGACTATTTTACTTGGCTCTTTGACTTGGGTCTTTGAGTTGTCTCTTTGAGTCAACTCTTTGACTTGGCTCTTTGAGTTGTCTCTTTGAGTTGACTCTTTGAGTTGACTCTTTGACTTGGCTCTTTGAGTTGACTCTTTGACTTGGCTCTTTGACTTGTCTCTTTGAGTTGACTCTTTGACTTGACTCTTTGAGTTGTCTCTGAGTTGACTCTTTGACTTGACTCTTTGACTTGGCTCTTTGAGTTGACTCTTTGACTTGGCTCTTTGACTTGGCTCTGAGTTGAGTCTGACTTGGTCTTTGAGTTGTCTGTTTGAATCAGCTTTGGCTCAGCTTTGAATCATCTGTTTGATTTTTTTACTTGGCACTCCGCATTGTCTTTGAGCTGCCTGACTCACATATGTGAGGTCATGTGAGCCATGTTTTTATTCTTTTTTTATTATTTATTTTTTTTTTTAGATTTAGGCTCTCTCTTAGAGCAATTTAATCAAACATTTCCATGGCAACCACTTTTCAATATGTGACCTGGCACTGAGCCATTGTGGAACTGAAAGAGTCAACTCTTTTCAGCGAATTGAGTCAAATGATCTGATTCACTGAATCCAGACAGAATCCCCATCTCTATTCCCTACAGCATTATATATGCACAATATAATACATGATGTTTGTGTGTGTGTGTGTGTGTGTGTGTGTGTGTGTGTGTGTGTGTGTGTGTGTGTGTGTGGAAAGTTTGTCTCCATCAAGAATTACATGTTTAATAGGTCCTGACAGTTCACGGACTCCGGCATTCCCCCGAGACGTCTGAACTAATAAAATAAACACACTGGTTTTATCTCTTAACTCCTCACTCCTTCTTTTCTCTCACATGTTTGTTTGTTTGTTTGTTTGTTTCTGTAACTTTTAGAAAGATGCAGTAGTTTTAAAAAAGCTGAAACCTTTTTATTCTATATAAGAAAAATAAATAAGCCACAGTGTATTTAGGTTGGCTAAAAAACTGCTGTCAGTGATTCTTTTTAAATAGATTTTTTTAATTAAATAAATGATTTCACTATTTATCTTGAATAGACAAATACACTTTTTACTTTAGCATCTATAAACTTTTTTGTAAATGAACTTTTTTGTCAGCATTATTTAAACGTAATATCATCAATGATGTGTGTATTTAATGTCTAGAGAAACAGCGCTTTTAACATGGAACACAAAAAGTGCCACAAAAATGACAAAAATTCTATTTAACCTCCATTAACATTTTGTGTAAATTACCATTCTCAAAACGTTTTCTTGTAAAATTACAAAAATTTAAGGTAACACCAAGTTGTATATCAAAAAATTTAGGCTAGCTTAAAACTATCATCAGTGATGCCTTTTTTAGTGTCTACAAAAACAAATCGTATGTAAAAAAAAAATTATACTAAAATTACAAAATGTCATTTTAATATCATTAACATTTCTCTAAGTTTTGCCTTTTTGAAATTACAAAATTTCACATCCAGCTGAAATATCAGACCATTTGTGCCAAAGATGCTTTTATTTAGTTAAAAAAAATTATTTAATCTTTATATCTTTTTTAAAATGTGAATAAAATCATTTTAATATACATAAACAATTGCTTGCTTTTACTTGCTTTTGATACAATAAATAATATAACACAGAACAGGAAGAAACAAAAATGACAAATGTTAATTTTAATAGACTTTAAGATTTATAACATTTTTTTAATGACAAAAAAGTAATTTCTTAAGCTAAACATCACAAAACGTAAGAAAAAATTGAAAAAATATTATCTTTAATATTGCAAATAAATTCATTTTAATATCTATTAACATTTTTGTCATTTTAATTTTATTTAAAATATATTTAAATATATATAAATATATATATTATATATAATAAATTAAACATATAAATTATATTTAAAATGATCAGAATTAAATCGCATCCAGCTACAAATATATATAAATATTTAATATCACAGAATTTAAGTTAGCTTAAAAATATAAAATGATGCTTTTATTTAATGTTTATAAAATAAATTATTTAACAGAGAATGAGAGGAAACACAATTGAATATAAATTGAATATAAAAAACACATTTTTACTCATATTTTTGGAAAATTAACATGTTTGTAATTTTTTTTTTAATAAAATGACATCAATTAAATGTATCATCCAGCGTTTATTAGAATTAAACTGATTTAATTAGTAAAAATTTAATTAATATAATTAGTGTTTGAATAAAATATGGTGAGTACCCTCTCTGATAGCAAACCCCTGTGTTCAGGTTCCACACAGAACAGGTTTTCTAAGATAGTTATTCATGTAGGAGCTAACGATATACGCCTTTGTCAGTCAGAGGTTACTAAATGTAACTTTGTGGAGGCGTTTAAAGTAGCGAAGGCGATGTCCGATGCAGTAGTATGCTCTGGCCCCATCCCAATGCGGCGTGGCGATGTAGCTTACAGCAGG
>JAQQZR010000012.1:792208-803102 GCA_030068235.1 Notoglanidium macrostoma
TATATATTCACAATATAATACATGATGTTTGTGTGTGTGTGTGTGTGTGTGTGTGTGTGTGTGTGTGTGTGTGTGTGTGTGTGTGGGAATATTCCGAACAGTCAAACGATTCAAAGAACATTGCTGGAATGTTATTTTCTGATTCTTACAGCCGGGAATATTGCACAGAATGTACTGAGAACATTTTCTCTTATGGGGCCTTTGATGTGTGTGTGTGTGTGTGTGTGTGTGTGTGTGTGTGTGTGTGTGTATATTCCTGCAGTATTCCCATCAGCCCCAGCGTCTCATCTCATTTGGCGTCTCTGTGGTTTCCACACCGGCACGTAATGAGATTCTTTGTTTGCTCGGGTCTCTAATCTGCACATGTTGTCAGAGGGGGAACAGGAGAGAACGCCAGGCCCCGTAAACGAGTTTAAATAAAAACACACACAAAAATAACAAAATAAGCAAAAGAAAGAACAGGTGTGACTGGCAGTGACCGTTCTCCACTCCTAATTCTGTTTGTTCATTACAGCAGTGTAAACGTGGGGGCGCACTGGGGCATATTGGATCATTAAGGATTTTTAAAAGTAAGTTTACTTAAAAGGAACTATATTGTAGGGTTCTACATAGAACCTTTACAGGTTCTCTCACAAAGACAATTGCAGGACGCTTTCATTTCATTTACAAATGCACATACATCAAATAGCAAAAATTTTAATTTAACAAACTGTGTGTGTGTGTTTGTTTATTTAGTTATTTATTAGTTTTACTGAACATAAAACTTTGCATACACCATCCATAGTATCTGAGTGAAAGAAGGAACATTTGTTGTTTCACAATATATATATAAACCTCAAACGTGTGATGTAAGATTGGGCAGATTTGAAGTGAAGTGTTATTGGAAAGACATGTTGGCTTAACACACTATTTTATTACTTGATAATAAAGGAACATCTGTAAAACCCGAACACAATAAACATCAACATGTTGCTCTTTATTGTCAGCATTTTTGTTCTGTCTGGCATTTACAGGATGTCTCCTTGTGCATGCTCTCAGCTCTTCCAGCGGTTTATCTCATAGCTACATGTGTAAATCGTGACCTCTCATGAAGGCCACAATCGCTAAGATTGTGTCAGGGTTTGTAGGAAGGAAAGAAAAGTCATTCCCAGCTGCTGCGGGCTGCGTTCTCTATTTACTTATTAAGTTAGCATTCAGTTTGGAAATGAATTACACACACTCGTGCACACAGGGCGCTCTAGTTAATGAAATGTGTATCATGTTTATAAACACAGTGCTATTTCCAAATGTAAGAGCGACAGATGAGAAAAGAGCATTCATCTCTTCGTCTTCTGATCTGATCACACCATTATCATTCTTTAAAGGCGGAAATCACAAAAACACTCACGATGAGTGATGAGCAAGGGAGATAAATTGGCACAGCTGTAACATAACTAGCACAACACAATGATAGATGATTATCACATTGCATCTCTAATGACTGAGTGTTTTTTGTGACTTCTTCCCTCTGGTATGAAGGACAGAACTTAATGATAGATGATGAATGTATATTTTGTAGGATATTGTATGTATATTTGATCGAATCTCTACTACTTCATAAAATCAAATCGCACAGAGACTTGTTTGTTTGTTTATTTATTTATTTATTTATTTATTGTATTTTACTTTAGTTTGTACTGGGGGAAGGACAGCAACCTGAAATAAATTCATCAAGAACGACCATGAGAGAAAGAGGTGGTGCTTAAATAAGAACAGGAAGCTGTGACCAAATATGGAATATGTAAAAAACAAAGGAACCGGTAGAGCCAATCAAAAGAATGGGAAACTACGCCTATGAAAGTAGAACAAAGGCCACGCCTCCACTGTCACACTATCTCTGAATATCTCAGACCATCTCAGGCGATCTCAGAATGCTTCCGACTGTCGTGTATCAGAACATCTCAAAATATCTCAGACCATCTAACTGTTGTATATCAGATCATGTCAAGAACCATTTCAAATGATCTCACGTTATCTCAGATTATCTCATCCTCAGTGATTTAGCTCAGATTATCTCAGGCCGTCTCATATTATAGCAGAACATCTCAGATCATCTTGTATTATCTCAGGCTGTGTCAGACCATCATGGAGTATCTCAAACTGTCTTGGACTGTCTCAGACCATCTCCGAACATCTAGGACTGTCTCAGACCGTCTCAGACTGAGACTTTCACTTTACTAGCCTTTCTGTTCCAAGCAGCACTAATGGATGCTTGTCTTTATGTTCGAGCTCATTCAGGCTCAGCATGGCTCAGTGTTGAGTGACACTAAGCCTGTCAGTACGCTAATCCGCTCTGGGCATTCACGTCTTCACCTGTCCACATGGCTGTTAAATAAACGATTGTGTGACAGCTCCCGTAAATGAAGACATCTTAGAGAATGAGGCTCGTAATGATCGGCCACTTGTGGTCAGCCAGAGCGATTTATCTTCAGCCGAGCAGGAAGACTAATCCGGCCAGATTCCTCTCCACATGATGCTGAAACAAATCCCCCTCCGCCCGCTAATACTCTCCGCCAGCCAGCCGTGGAAGACAAATTCAATTTGTGCCGTGTGACAGCGGGTGGGAGTGACGGAGTGATCCTGTTGTTCCCATGCGTCCGTTTCATATGAGCCACGATGCGGGTCATGAGGATCAAAAGCAGCCACTTTGGTTCCACATCTGACGGCTCAATTCATCTTCTGCGAGCACGGCATTGTAGCCGGAGCTGAGGGGGAAGCAGCAGCGGGATCAACAAGACCAAATCCTCCTGCATAGATTTGTTAACTTGGAGTGATTCAATTTACTGATTCACAAAGGAGTCATTCATTTTCAACGACTCACAAAAATGAACCAAATGTCCTCATGCCAAATGTACACTCATAGAGAGAAAAGCTCTCAGCTCAGGGTTCTTTAGGCTTTTAAGTGGTTTCACCAGCTTTGAATAGGTATTTTCAGCAAGATGAACAAACATTCAAACTCTTTAGTTCGGCCCAGACATGTTTGGTGTCTAAAGTTTGCTGATATCGATTTACTTCATGTTCAATCAAACTCTATTGCAGCAGCAATGTTCTGCTTTAGAATTTTTATTATTTACTTCACATTGTGCTACAATCCCACCACGTTGGAGGAGCTGGATGGATGGCTTGACCCAATCATCTCCAAATTCCCATTTCTATCGAGGATGTTGGAGAAAGTCATATTAATTCAGGTATTGGAGGTAGCTCAGTACCATGATATTTCAATCGAGTTTCAGAAATAAACATAATACACAAACAGTGCTCCTCATGGTTACGAATGATATATTAATGAATGAAGATGCTGGACATTTTTCTGTGTTATGCTCAAAAAGAATCAATCAGTACCATCATGATCAGTAGATTAAAACATGGGGTGGGATTAACAGGAACTGCAGTGGCCTGGGTTTCCTCATATTTAACTAATAGAAGTTTTGCAGTTGTGTTGGTAAGAAGTTTCCTCCTCTGTGCTTACATGTGGCGTACCTCAAGGCTCAATTTTAGTCCCGATTGCATTTTCTCTATGGGCATGTTATCCGGTGATTTCAGATTCACAGTTATGCAGATGAGTTACAGATCTACTTGTTTCAGGATCCAAACAATGTGGCTAACATTACAGTTCTTCGAGCCTGTAATAATGATGTGAGAAACTGGATATCCTTTAACATCCTTCATCTTAACACTGACAAAACAGAAAGTTTAGTAATTGGCCCACAATGGAATACAGCTCAAGTGAAGCAGGCCTTGGGGTCATTAGCACATAATATTAATCCCGTGTGCAGGAATTTAGGAATTTTGTTCTTCAACTCCAGCTTAAACTTTAAACCTCATGTTAATAAACTGGTACATTCTGGCTTTTATCAGTTGGAAAATATTGCTTTTATTACACCTCACCTTGACTATTGTAATGATTTATTGCTACACTGAACAGCTCTCCCATCTCCAGCTCGTCTCCAGTTGGTATAGAACGCCACGGTATAGAATGCTTCACTCTCTATGTTTACATTCACAAAATATTCCGTTTTCTTGCGCTTATTCCCAAAAAAGACAATAGAAATGTGCAGTTCTAGGAACAGCTAAGATACTGCGTAGAACTCTTAAACTCCCCGGCCTCTTGTGGACGCCCCGAGATTACCCAGAGACGACCCAGTTAGGGGAGGTGACAGGAGCATCTTTTTTTAAACATACGGTTTTATGGTTTTATATCTTACAATTTTAGCTATTTTTCTTTTATTTGAATGTTTTTTTTTTCTTTTCTGAAATGCCTTTTCTTTTATCCCTCTGTTGGTTTTGCCTGTCCACTTGTCTTACAACGTGCTATCCAGATGTAAACTATTATTATCATTATTATTATTCAAAGGGAAATGGTGTACCTTGTGTGTGGGTATTTCTGTAAACAGGCAATTTAAGGCAGGCTGTACCACCTCGCTGGTGATCTTACAGCTGAAAATGAGATTTATTAGGTAGTTTTGTGTGTTTTTTGTCCTGTATGAATGAGCTCCAGTGGGTCAGTGTTTGGAAAAGCCCATTAAGCTGCATGTTTTTTCCTGCAGTTCTCGGACTCTAATTTGGTTTCCTCTTGTTTGCGGTTTGTCGTCTCGCTGGGATTTAAATGCGTGCTTTTGTAGAGTCGTTCTGCCAAGCCCGCAGGATTTATACCGCGTTTCAGGGAACGAGTGGCCAAAATAAGTGGCATGAATAAATATTTATGATTAGAGAAATACAGCAGAGGTGTAACAGAGTGACAGGAGTGTCATCGTTTTTGTACACTGTAAGAGGATTATTCTCAATGACAAAAGCAGAGAATAAATAGGTGAACTTTTCCTGTTACATAGACACCCTCCTCCCTGAACAAAGCCTTCTGTGTAGGTTTCAAGAGAGAAAATGTGATGATGTCATCCCATTCATAGCAACTCTGTCACTTCCTCTCTCTTTCTCTCTCTCTCTATCTATCTGTGTGTGTGTGTGTGTGTGTCATCCTCATTAGTGTGCTATTGAGTCACTTCCTGTGATGTAGAGGGTAAAGTGTCTCACCTGAGGTGTTCTCACCATGTGTAGCACCCAGCAGCAGGCAGACAGACAGACAGACAAACAGACAGACAGAGGTGGTGCAGGAAGGAAAGAGAAAACAACACAATAGTATTACTAAAATAAACTGCAACTTGAGTTTAAAACCAAGCCTCCTTCACTGTGACTGGCAAGTAGAGAGACCATGCCTTCTTCACTGAGACTGACAGGTACTGAGAGCACACCTTCTTAACAGAGACTGACAGCTAGAGAAGCCCCACCTCGCCTCCTTTAATGACATTAACATTTACAGAGGCCACGCCTCCTTTACTGAGACTGACAGGTACAGAGGCCACGCCTCCTTCACTGAGACTGACAGGTACAGAGGCCACGCCTCCTTCACTGAGACTGACAGGTACAGAGGCCACGCCTCCTTCACTGAGACTGACAGGTACAGAGGCCACGCCTCCTTTAATGAGACTGAGAGGTACAGAGGCCACGCCTCCTTCACTGAGACTGACAGGTAGAGAGGTCCAGAACCACACCTCCTGATTTATTGATTTATTTTTCCTCTCTGTGCAGTTTAATTTTGTGGGGAAGCTGCTCGGTCCACGAGGGAACTCACTAAAGAGACTACAGGAGGACACACTCACCAAGATGTCCATCCTTGGCAAAGGCTCCATGAGAGACAAAGAAAAGGTAACAAGGATCTCTTTCCCTTCTTCCTCTCTTCTCTTCTACACTCTGTAACTCATAAAGGTGTGTATAATAAGGACTGGAGATCCTGATGACAGAGGAAGGTGTAACTGGTAGAGAGAGTCTCCTCTCTCTCTCTCTCTCTCTCTCTCTCTCTCTCTCTCTCTCTCTCTCTCTCTCTCTCTCCGCTGTACTGACTCTCAGACTGAGGTGCAAAGAAGTAAAGAAGTACAACCTGTTCACAGAATAATACTACACATAAAAGTGATGAGAAAATATATGAGCTTATTATGATCATGTGTGCAGTGTGTGCGTTTGCGTGCGGCATGGACGCAAAGCTATCATATCTCTCTGTGCTCAGATTGAAGGTTCTAGTACATCCTGATCTGCTCTCATTGGCACACTGGCATTATTTTATTAATTCCACAACTCAAAAAAGTTTTTTGAATTATAAGTGTGATAAAAAAGAATAGCCTAGATCCTGCGCATACATTATGATTTTATGACCCTTATGTAATGCCTGGTGGCTTCATTAAATTGTGTGCCCAAGTAAAATAACAGGACGTGCTGGATCAAGTGCTATTTCATGTGCTGCAGAATAATGAGTGTGGAAGCCATTTTGTTAAACGAATCCCATAATTACAAGTAGGACTATTCGTGCAGCAATATATTGGAAACTTTTATTCGATTTATTTCCCCCCTCGCCATCTTGTCATTCATACATCATCCTATTAGTCATCTTCATTTTTAAATTTTCTTAATTTTTTCATTGTATCACATCACATTGAACAGCACCAAAAATCCATTTCCTTTTTTCGGTCCACATTTTCTATCTCAGAATTTTTTTTTAAAGGTGAGTGCTTGTGTTTAAAGGTGTCGATCTAAAATCTATCAGTTGAAAAACCTCGTCTCGGATGGTTCTACTCGTGAAACATTTGGGAACCGTGGAGTCTTGCATGCAGAGCTGAACGAGAAACTCAGAAATGGCTTTCCCTATGAACAAATATTCATGTAAACTGTTTACATTGACTCCGAATAGAGCCCTAATAATAACTGATATCACACACACACACACACTTCTCACTCTTCCTAAAATAACTCACCTTGGCTCTGCTGTCAGATCGCACTGTTCCAGCGCGCGACTGCTCCTCATTTCTCAGCTCAAATGCTCAGATATTTTTCAAGTGCTTGTTTAAACAGCATAAAACTGTTATAAGGACAGAATAAAATAAACAGAACTCACTGATCAGAACATAATCCTAACAGCTAGGGCTTAATATTATAATGAGCATGCTTGATTGACAGTCGTCTGTCAGAGACGCCACTCAGGTAACATAACAGTGGCTTCAGGAATCAGGGTTCAAACTCCAAGTAGCTGCGCTCGATAGGTTAGCTTTCACCTGCTAGATTAGCTTTCACTCTAGATTAAGCTTTGTGTTTGTTTCTTTTCGCAGGAGGAGGAGTTGCGGAAGAGTGGCGAGGCCAAATATCATCACCTGAACGAAGACCTGCACGTCCTCATCGAGGTGTTTGCGCCACCTGCTGAAGCCTATGCCCGCATGGGCCACGCCCTCGAAGAGATCAAAAAGTTCCTCATTCCGGTAAGTAGGTTTGTTTGTTTGTCCGTCTTCGTGTGTGTGTGGGTTGTTTTTTTTTTTTTTTTCGTAGGCAGGATCTGACAAAAAGTAGAAGAATCCTGAGTGAAAAATCACAAGTGGACTCATGTGCAAGAATCACATGTGAAAATAAAAGAATTGTATACAAATCACACATTATTTTGCGGTTTTTTTAGAGAACCTTACACCAAAGTTACAATTTTAAAAGAGCCGCACTTGACTAAATGGTTAACGATGAGAGAAATGACATTTAGCTACAAAACCATGTTTAACATTCAGGTTTCTGTCTGATTAAGTGTGTTTGGTGTAATTAGGAGTCTCGCTCAAGCTCGCTGTTTGTTATTATACATGTTTCGCGTTAGTAATGAGACACGCTGTTCAGGTTTCCTGAGCTCTCTCCTCTGACTAATTGAAGTCCTAAATTTCATTTGTGGTTTGTATTTTGTAGCGTGCCTTTTATTCACAACTTGCGCTTGCGGTGGTTTGGTGTTTGTTTACTGGGTAATTGGTCACATTTTGATGACGGAACTTTTCATGTGTATGTGAAAGTGTACCTTCTGTAAATATCCATAGCGGGTTTATTCTGACATCATTGCTTGAGCTCTTTCTGGGTCAGCGCGCTGTCAGTTTTATTGTCACTGTACCAAAGCGCACAGTACAACAAAAAGCTTTTCACACACCAGCCTTACAGTCCGAGCTGAAAGTGGGACATTTGAAATAAAAGCCATTTCAAAAGTAATGAAAGAAAAAAAAAAACAGCTTTATACCAGCACGGGGTTGGTGCTGGGGCTGCTTTCGGAACCGGCGTTGGTATCAGAGGCGGTGTCAAAGGCGGTGCTGCTCTCAGAGGCCGTGCTAAGATGTTGGTGTCAGAGACAATGTGGTGGTGCCAGAGAAGATGCTGTTGTCAGAGCCGGTCCATGTGTCAGAATCTTCTGGTGTCACTGGTGGTATTGGAGTCAGTACCGTGTCAGAGCGGGTGCCGGTATTGGGGTCAGTACCGTGTCAGAGCGGGTGCCGGTATTGGAGTCAGTACCGTGTAAGAGCGGGTGCCGGTATTGGAGTCAGTACCGTGTAAGAGCGGGTGCCGGTATTGGACTCAGTACCATATCAGAGCTTGATGCTTGATGCTGTGATATGATGCTGGTGCTAGCACATTTACTGGGGCTGTTGTGAAGGCTGGTGTGGCTTTTGGAAGCAGTGAAAGTGCTGCTGTTTGCCAGTGTTAGCGTTTGTATCTGAACTAGTGCCATTTCCAAGCTGCAGCTGCTGTTGGTAACAGAACTGGTATTGGTGTCAGAGATGGTGCTCGTATAGGAGTCGGTGTTTGACATGGTGCTGGTGTCAGAGCTGGATGGTGGATCTGGTGCTGGCATTGGAGCCAGTGATGTGCCATAGCTGACATAGCACTTTCCTCTGAGAAGAGAAGTGTATTAGCCTTTCGCTCTGCAGTTGATAGCTGACGTGTCCTGGGGAGAGCTGGCTGCTGGCTGGGAATTAGCCAAGACCAAATTAGGGAGAAAATGAGGGGAAAAGTGGGAGCAGATGAGTAACAAGGATGCACCATGTGCAGCACCACATGCAGTATACCCTGTCCCAAATCGAGCTTGTAGCTACTCTGGCTCTTGACTATGAGCTGAATATTGTTCTCATTGCTCTAGTTCAGTGCAGATGAGTGGAAGAGGCTGAATTTCACCCACAACATACACTCGCGCTAATCACAGTGGCCAAATTCCCATTTATAATGCCTTCACTCACTCACACAAGAACGTCACATCTGAAAGTGTAATTTAGAAATCTGCCTGATCCAGCACTCCCTCTCACTGGGTTTATAATACACCTCTTCCCTGACTCTTCATCACTCGCTCTGTCTCTGCACAGATCAATCATGCATCTTCTTGCTGATCTTTTTTCAGTGTGCTACTCTAAGCATTGTTTTCTGATTGCTGCTCTGGTTTAGATCTTTTGCTTTATCCGTGTGTTTGGTCTGGTTTATCCTGTATTGCTCTGTTTGCCTGATTGTTTGACCATGGCCTGCCGAATGTTAAAGCTTGGACTGATTTCCATGTGTTTCTGACTTGTGGCAGAGTTGCACAACATTCTCAACCGAACACAATCCAAGCCCTGCATTATCTTCAGTTATTTATGACACTGTGTTAAGAGGGAGATAGAAAGTGAGTTAGATAAGATACAGAGAGAGAGACAGCGAGGTCGGGATACTCAGCCAGCTATAAGATTGAGAGACTGAAGTCGGTTTTACGCTGTGTGAGATCCCAATACAATCTGGACTGAGTTCTGCAACAGACTGTGTGATAGCATGTGTTTTCCACTGATCTCAACTCACAACCAAATATTTCTTTTATGATGTTTGATTTGATTATGAGTTTTGATTCTGACAGCAGGCAGAAAATTGTGCAGTGTAAGAGGCTTAAGGAAAATAGTGTTAGAGACTGTGTGTGTGTGTGTGTGTGTGTGTGTGTGTGTGTGTGTGTGTGTTCTACACTTTGTAAAGAGGCAATTCAGAGTGCTCTGTGATGCTACGGTTTTGTTAAAAAATACCCACACAAGTCAAAAGTGTTATAGATTTGTATCCATGAGAGGATGCTTGGTCCCCACCAAAATAGGAAAACATGTTCACATGTTCACACACACATGCATACAGTCTGCTGAGGAGGAGAAAAGAGAGATGTATGAAAGCACAAAGCACAGAGGAGGACTGAAAACAAATTGATTGTGGTAAACTGTTGAACAAACATTTTCTTTTCCAATTAAAATAGAAAAAATGTGGTGGGAGGATATTAAGTCTCATCTATGAACTGACACTTTATTTTCCAAACAATATAATTTCAAAATTAATCTTAAGGCTGCTTTATAGTGTGTGGTCACAAGTTTATTGTGTGGTACACTGCATGAAATATTATATTCAGGTGCACTCCAAGTCACACTGATTGATTATCATTTTCTCATGGTAATACTACTATATAATAAAGTTCTGCTATAGGTGACTTTTTAGCAGGGATATTTTTTGGACCATTTTGTCCACCTCCAGTCAGTAAAGCACTAAACCAGTGGATCATGTTAAGGGATGTACATACCACCACTGATTTTACCTCCCAACCAGGGAAATCATTTACAATATTCAATACTTTTTTTCAGTGACAGCATTAAAATGACAGAAATCTAACAGTGTAAAGCCTTTAGTTAATAAATTTTAAATAAAATGTTTCTCTTAATATACTAATATATATAAGCCTGGCTATTATGGAGACAGACATCTTCTATGAGTTTTGTGACAAATTCTCAACCTGTCTAATAATTGTTTCTCTTTTTATTTACATTGATCAGTTTTCATAAAATCATTATTACTAATGTTTCTGAAATGCTAATCTGATTCTGTGTCCATGTGTAAATTTTTAGAATTGCTTATATCGTAGAAGAGAGAGAGAGAGACAGAGATAGAGAGATAGAGAGAGAGAGAGAGAGAGAGAGAGAGAGAGAGAGAGAGTGTGTGTGTGTGTGTGTGTGTGTGTGTGTGTGTGTGT
>JAQQZR010000012.1:817019-828488 GCA_030068235.1 Notoglanidium macrostoma
ACAGGCCACGCCTCCTTCTCTGAAACTATAGCACACAGGCCACGCCTCCTTCTCTGAAACTATAGCACACAGGCCACACCTCCTCCGAAACTATAGCACACAGGCCACACCTCCTCCGAAACTATAGCACACAGGCCACACCTCCTTCTCTGAAACTATAGCACACAGGCCACGCCTCCTTCTCTGAAACTATAGCACACAGGCCACGCCTCCTTCTCTGAAACTATAGCACACAGGCCACGCCTCCTCCGAAACTATAGCACACAGGCCATGCCTCCTTCTCTGAAACTATAGCACACAGGCCATGCCTCCTTCTCTGAAACTATAGCACACAGGCCACGCCTCCTTCTCTGAAACTATAGCACACAGGCTACGCCTCCTTCTCTGAAACTATAGCACACAGGCCACACCTCCTCCGAAACTATAGCACACAGGCCACGCCTCCTTCTCTGAAACTATAGCACACAGGCCACGCCTCCTTCTCTGTAACTATAGCACACAGGCCACGCCTCCTTCTCTGGGATGACTTTAGTCTCTGTAGATGAGTGTTGTGAATTGTCGCAGCTGTATCAACAGTCAATTAAAGAGCAACAGTGTCTTTGCTTCGCCTTAATGCTGAGCAATGTTTTCTGCCTCATTTTGTGTGGTGAGTGTCTCGCCAAACCCTAAATCCCAGTACAGGAAGTTAAAATCAAACAGAGACAATTTAATTAAGGAACATACGGTCACATGTCCACCTTGATTACCTGGATGTAATGAGCACACTCCCTGTCTCGAGTTGTCCCGCTCACTTAACTTCTTCACCTAATGCTTTCACCAGCAGCGAAGTTTCCATCCTCCTTATCTTATGTTCAGTTTCAATTTGATTAAAATAAAAATAAAACCTGAACTGAAGCAACAGAATGTTATAAATCCAGTCTGGGATATGTGTTTAGTTTATTTGGAGTTTCTGATTATTTTCCAGTTCAGTGTTCAACTGCCTGTTCAATGGGCAGATGTGAGACACAGCTCGTTTTCCCAAACGTTTTTATTTCATTATGAACCTGGTCAGCTTTGCATGTAGGTAATGAACTGATGGTGTGATGATTCTCCAAGCCTGCTCTAGTTCATCAGTGGTGTGAATGCAGAGAAGGTCTTAGACGTTGCATCACTACTTATATAATCATTGACATAGTTTCTAATAAAACAAGCGCTAGTTTTGGCTTAATCTTAATTTTCACACTCAAGACAAATTCCTTAAAGTCACATTTTCTCTGTCTGCGTCTTTGATGTACTGTAATTGTTCCAGGTTGAGTTAAGCTCATTAAGGCCTGAAACTGCTAAATTCTAATGTAAAAAAAGATTATGTAACAAAAAAGTTAAGCTCTCAGAAGACAGAGTGGTGAAAATGAAATGAACCGCCACATGGTGACTCTATCGCAATGATTGCAATATCAGATCAAACGGACAGCAGAGTTGGCAGTATGGGCACACTGCTGCTTGCATGTCAGTAGGGTGTGTCACCGCCGGGCCTGGATACATGCGGCGATACGGTGCGGAAGGCAGTCGTTCTGCTGCTGTATCCTTTCCTGTGGCAAGTCAGCCCACAGCTGTTGTAACTGGTCCTTGAGATCCCGCAGATTGGCACTGGGTCTGAGTTAATGTCCGAGGTGATCCTACACACGTTCAAGCTTCTTGTTGAAAGACTGTGCCAGGTTTGACTGTGATGTCTCAGGGGGGTAAGACATGCGCACGCAGGATGTCACTGACGTAGCGCTGTGCCGTCAGGGTCCCCCGAATCACTACCCGAGATGAAGTCTACCTGTAGTCATACCTACCTGAAGTCAGACCCTATGGCTCCCAACACCATGGTGCCAGGAGTAGCACCGCTGTGTCTCTCCACAACATTGGCAGGATTGGTCTTCTCAACTTGATGCTGCCATATGCGCACACAAGTGACAGTCATCCATAGTAATGCAGAACTGAGATTCATCGCTGAACATGGTATGACACCCCTCGTCATCGGTCCATGCCTCCCGGTTACAGTACCACTCCGAACGCAACCGTTTAATGGCAGCCTACACAAGGGATAGTGAACCTGTAGCCCAGCTGATACCAGCCATCGAGACATGGTTCGGGATGACACCTGGTGTTGTAGAGAGTCCAATACCTGTGTCCGGATGGCAGGCGCAGATGTCATGGGGTTCTGTAATGCTTGGCGCACAATACGACGATCTTCCCTTGGTGTGGTTCGCTACACGTGCAGACCAGAGACATACGTCTTGGGTGACCGGAACCTTCACAATGTGTGTGTGTGCCCTCACGTGCTCCACATGCCGGGCAATTGCACGATACGACCACCTGGCCTCATGCAAACCTACAATGTGACCCCTGTCAAACTCCGTCAAGTGCTAGTAATGCTGTCTAATGCGTCTACGGAGCATCCTCTGCGTCTGGTGACTAGACATGCCAGCTCCTTGCAAATCAAATCACTTATATCTCTGGTCTGCACGTGTAGCGAATTACATCCAAATCGGACCATTCCTTCTGAGTGCTTACCTTTTTTTGTCACTTAATATATATATATATATATATAAAGCAAGACTTTGATGAAAAACTGGATCCCGAGTTGTCATCTGTGGCTCCTCTTAACAAGCTTGTCTACATGTACTCAGTTTAAATGTTACTAAAATAAAAGCGAGGAGCGAGCCTGTAATCAGACGTTAATGCAACTTCAGTAAGCAGACTAGGACAAAGGAAGAGCGAGAGAGAGTGGGGGGTGGAGGGAGTTCTTCTGTCCTCTGTGTGTTCACATTGTGTTGTTGCAAAATCCCCGAGTGGTTGATTTCACGCGTGTTAATTGGGAATGAATGGATTTGGAGCTGAGAAAGTGTGACAGACAGAGTGAAGGAGGAGAACATGGAGAGGTCGGAGTCTTTAGTCCCGTTTATCCTGCTTTAGCCCGAGAGCTGCTCAGCTTTGAAGTCTGATTTGGCTTTAGGAGAGAGGAGGACGTGTGAAGCGCTGGGATTGATTGTTTCCCTTCTGTTCTTTTTTCTCTCCTTGGTTGCAATATCATACTGTAACTGTGTTACATATATTTAGTCATATAGCTCTTATCCATCAAAGTCACATATGAGCGTTACACATTTCATAATCGCAGTGTTAAAGGAGTGCGGATTTCACTGACTCGCCCTTGGTTAGGTGTAAGCCCACGCCTGGTCAGAGAGAGAATGCACTTTATCTGAGATGATTTTTCACAACAGCCACCAATCTGGAAGCGTAAAGAACATCACATGCTTCAGCTCATACATAAAGCCGGCAATGTGAACTGAACGCGCATGATGGGCTCCTCTCATATACACCGATAATATATATAAAACTGATGCTTATATTTATAATTATGTTAGTTTGTTCCGTTACTTTTGAGCCTGTGAAAATGGAGGGACTTTGTAGGGGAAAAAAATGGTTGGAAGCTAGCTAGGCTTTTCCTGCTCAGCAGTACGTACTTCACCGTGCACGCGGCCGCATCCTCGGTGGAATAAGCAGACGTAATGGACAGCAAATGAAACACACAAATTTGATTTGGTCTCTTCTAATTCACAATGCAGACATAGTCTAGAAATCTGATTTAGGAAATAAATTAGATTTGTCCTCCTGGGGGGTGAAGCTTCAGAGGCTCGTGGTGTGTAGGTCTGGTTACTGTAATGACGTCAGTACCGGATACTGGCTGATGTACAGAGCTTTGATGTCAGTGCTGTATACAAAATGAAAAACATAGAAAACATCCGGGATGGGTGTTGGGTATGAGGTGTCATGAAATGCTTACGAGTCTTCTGTCCTGCGCTCCACTCCACATCTCTGTGTTTCCTCTGCTAATGGAGTATTAATATGTAAAGTGGTTCAGTGGAGGAGATTAACCTCTTTACTGAGAGTGCTGAATGTCTGTGTGTGTATGTGTGGGTGACATTAAAGCTCTAGAGAGCTCATTTTGAGCTAAATGTCTGCCTGACTTTTCTCTCAAAGGCAGCGTGCACCCTCAATTACGACTAGCACTGATATTACAGTTAATGTGAAAAAAATGGAGCAGTTGACCTGATTCATTTTGTTCCTCGTGCGTTTCGTGGTGCTGTCTTCATATACTCCGTACACTGATTTGTCTTGTGAACGTTAGTTTCAGATTCCTCTCTTTCCTGTCTCTCTCTCTTTAGGAATACGACGACGGATACGGAACAGCCTACGATGACCAAGGGTACGACTCATACGACAACACTTACAGTAACCAAGGACAAAAGTAAGTGTGTGTGTGTGTGTGTGTGTGTGTGTGGAGACAGTGCTGGAAATATATGTTTTTTTTTTCCCTGTGATTGGACCTCATGAAGAAAGAGCAGGTCCACTGAGAGAGATTCAGATCCAGATTCACAAAGGTTCTGCTCATGCTCATGCATACCGTAAATCACCAAGCATGTTCACGGCGCAGCTCGTTCCCATTTAGCCACACCCACAACACTCCATATATGTACATTTATACAGACTCTGAGTTCCTGTTGGATAGGAATGTCTTTCATGAACAGGTCTTACGTGAGTGAATAATTTGATAACAATCTGCAAAACGTGACGAAAAAAATGATCTGGTGCTTCTTAATCTTCTATATTCTTCCATATATGCTTCTATAATTTTATAAGTAACAACCTTAAAAACTGAGCAACGGACCAAATAAGACATCCTGGACGATGCCGAGAAACTAGTACGTGCTTTCATAACTTCTAGGTTGCACAACTGGAACATGTTTAAGGAATACACTCGCGGTCCATTACTTTCCTCATTGGCTACTCTGGCCCTGATCCGTGCACCTTGCCGATCTCATGAAGCGGTTTAGGCGCTAAAATCCAAAGCACTCCACTTCAAAGCACTTAGGGAGGTTTAGGGTTAGTCCTGAGGATTATCACAGCTCAGGCATTGGAAGGCGTTTTTCTTGCCCCGCCCCAGACAACATCAGGAAGAATCTGCAGCTCAATAACTCAATTAAATCCATGATTTGTTCAGGCTTGGGCTCGGGGAGCTCGGCAAGGAAAAACGGGGTGTGTCCGAGGATGTGCCAATACATTCTGTCGTATTTCACGACGTCGGTCCTGCCTCGTCTGTGTGCTACGGCGAAAATGTGACGTTTTTGATATTGCAGTGTGTCCTCTAGTTTGGCAGCTTAACAGACTAAAAGGCAGGCGTGTGTAAAAGAAATGACGGAACGCCTCGACACTTTCTTCCTTGCCGGTGGATGATTGTTTTCAGCGGCCGGTAGATTACAGTGTTGTGCCTGTAGTTGGGACTCTGCCCTTGATAATTGGTTTGGAGTGCTAACACGGCTAAGTGTAGGCTCTCTTTCACAAGACGGCGACAGCTCACATTTTACGTTTCTCTCGTGTCGTGCTGCAGACTGCATTTTGTTTTCAGAGCAGCGTTTGCGGGCTCAGGGAGGTGTGGAGGGGTGTCGGTGTGCATTAATGGCGAGTTTGAGAGAGGCACTGGATGCTCGCAGCACTTAAAATGTCAGCCGTGGCGAGATGGTGGGAGAAAATGGGAAGAGGAGCAGGAGACAGAGGAATGTAGCGTGCTGGTCATTTCACTGATGGCTGGCTGATGCATCGGGGTT
This sequence comes from Notoglanidium macrostoma, assembly GCA_030068235.1. Taxonomy (NCBI): domain Eukaryota; kingdom Metazoa; phylum Chordata; class Actinopteri; order Siluriformes; family Auchenoglanididae; genus Notoglanidium; species Notoglanidium macrostoma. The sequence goes on from JAQQZR010000012.1 coordinate 822,650, forward strand.
TTTTTGTGGTTGTGTCAAACTGACATGACTCCAGCACTCCTCCTAAACGCACTCACACACACACACACACACACACACACACACACACACACACTACTGTGGATCAGATTTCTCTGCATATTGTTACAGGAGAGGTTTAGGAGTGATTTACCAGCATTAGCCAAGTGTTTGTTAGGCTTTAAAGGCATTTTGCAATCTGTCTGAGTTTTCCGTCTGTTTTATTTTGTTTTGGTGTGTTTTATCACCTCCTCTTATAACATGTCCATCATTAATACATTATATAGTTTCTATATAATTTCTATAATTCTACTCAATGAGAGTCATCCAAGAATAATTATACATTTCTTAATAATTGCTGATAACTTAAATTGACCTATAATCAATAATGACTTGACGTTTTCATAGCCATTATCATGAAATAAAGCATGCATTCGTTGTTAATGAATAACTGGCAAGCGTCTTTATAACTGCTTTAAAGGTCTGTGCGTATTTTGCTATACATTTATCTCAGTATTAATAAGCACCATGTACTCGCCACTAATAAAGCCCGATTTGTCTTTCTTATGATTTGAAAAGTATACTTATATAATGTGCATTATATCAAGGAAGGTAAACCAAGAGGAAGTGGACAAAATACTAAATGCAGGAAGTACAAAAGAAAACGGAGACCACTGGAATGCTACGGCAATGAAGCAGTGCTTGACCATCAAGCAACGTCCTTTAGATAGATTTTCATTTTTTTGACTCCAGTAATGGTGACCGGATTGTTTTTTAAATCCCTAGCCAATCATATCAACTCACACAGGAGAAATGGTGCCAATTGCTAATAATCATGGGGAAACATGGAGTTTCCTGTTGCTTGATGCATGGTTCCGTCAGAGTGCTGCGCTTTGGTGTGTATTTTTCCGAGTGAAATCGGTGGCAAAAGCTGTTTTTATAATGTACCTTTGAATGCAGCCTCAGATGCATTCAGGCTTCGGGGCATAGCATACTTGGACCTTAATGTACAAAAGAATGGAGGTGTAGATCTTTGCCTATGTGACATTATTTATTCTTTGGGGCAGAGTAAATAAAGTATTACTTGTTTGGCGAACAGCCATATCTGTTTCTCAGACTTTCCGAAGCCATTGATCTTAAGACAGGCTTTGTGAAAAGAATTGCAGTCTTGAGGCAACAGAGCAAGTGAATATGCTACAAGAAAGACCAAGGAAGCAGATGGGAAAAGAAGAACACAAGGAAAGCCTAAAAAACGAAACTTTTGTGCGTTTCTCTGAATATTTGTTATGTGATATATAGTAAAGATCATTACAGCTAGCGCTACAACCAGGTTGTGTCGATATCATTGCTGAAACAGCTCCAAGGTATAAATAAATAAATGAAATCCGGACAAATACATAAATAATATCATTTCCCTTTTTGACAAGCGTCAATTCAACTGAAGTCATAACTAAAGCCTTGAACGTCTGAAAGCCCGATGTGCTCGTGATTGGTCAGAATAGTAGGAGGTTCTTGATTATTCGCAGGCTATCTATTAACCAAGGGAAGCAGGGAAGCATCATACTTTTATCAACTTTATCTGAGGAAGCCAATGGAGAAATAGGAAAAATGACTACTTTCAAATCATAGTCCATGCGATGAGTGGAAATATTCAGTTCTCGACCATTCTGAGGACTACAGCTAGTCAATTCCCAGCAATTTCAACTTGTGTCCTGATTGCCAAATTAGCAGTTACTGTCCCCTTAACATAGCAGTACTGGCCAATTTTTACACGTCTTTCATACATCATGACTAGCAAATTTCCATCCAATTCAGGCCCCTTCACACATCATTACTGATGAATTCGCACTAATTCATGTAGTTCTACTGCACAATTCCCACAAATTTTACCTTCTTCATAATATATCATTTTGCCCCTTCTTTATATCTTATTACTGGTCAGTTCCTTCTCTTCGTACCTAATTTGTGGAAACTCCCACCCATTCTTATCCCTTCATATGGCTACCTCCGTCTTCCCAATAATCCCACCCTCTTTATACTGATACTGATGAATTCCCATCCCCTTTCTACATCATTGCTGGTCAATTTCCACTTCCTGGCAGTTCCACTCCTTTCAAACATCATGACGAGCAAATTCTCAATTTACAACCCTTCATATGTCAGTGCTGGACGATTTCCAATTCATCGCTAATGGATTTCCACCTTTTCATATGTCATTACAAGTCAATTTCCAATTCCTGATAATTCATACCCCTTCACAAGTCTGCTGCTGGCCAATTCCCAATTCCTGCCCATTAACACATAACTACTAACCAATTCCCAATTCTCACCCAATCACATGTCACTTTTGACTAATTCTTACATATGTTACTACTGACCAAATCACAATTTCCACCAATATTCACCCCTTCGTATGCCCCTACTTGCCTGTTCCCAGCTCTCCCCATTTTCGTACATTACTCCTGGTCAGCTCCCAATTGTTGCCATTTCCCCAGCTATTCGCCACAACTGGCAAATTCCCACTTCACAGCAGTTCCACTTTCATTATATCTCTTAAATGCCCAGTGCACAGTTCTCACCCCTTTCTAAATCACAACCATTTATCCATCACTGGTAGTCAATTCCTGCCATTTCCCATCTCTGATTTTGTCACGACTGGTCAGTTGCCAATTCCTGTCCCTTTTACACATAATTGCTGGTCAAGTCCTAGACTGCATATTGTACTGTGTTAAATCAACTCAGAGAGAGTTCATTTTAACACTACGCTGGTGTTTATTTTGTCCCAATCTTTGCAGCGTTAATTTAACACCTTCCAAAGTGTTTAAAATATAACTCCGATACAGAGTGAAAATAACTCTGCATAGCTCTAATTGAGCTCCGCTTAACACCAGAGTGTGGTGTCAGAACTCTGTAGGAGTTGAATCTCCTGACAACAACTCTCTCACGCAATTGATTTCATTAGTGTTGAACCATATGTTTACAGTGTCAGTTCAACTCTATATGTAACACTGTTGGTTAACACCGTAAAATCAACTCTGAGAATTTCGCTGTCTACCAATTCCACCCCATTCACATTCGATGATTGGCAAATTCCCACTTCCCACCAATTCCTGCCCCTTCAAATATCACTACTACCCAATTCCAGATTTCCACCTATCTTATACATCAGTGCTGGCCAACTCCTAATTCCTTCCAGATCCCAATCCTTCATATGCTACTAATGACCAGTCCTCAATTCCCACTAATTCATGCCCCCTGTATTCATGTCACTACTGGCCAATTCCCACCAATTCACCCTGTCCTCCCTGAACTGTTTTTCCCAGCTTTAAACTAGAGGATGACCACTCTGGCAGTGATCTCCATGCAACTGATCCAATAATGATTCGGTTATTATGATTTAATTAAGCACAGCATGACCTTCATTAAAGAAAATGTATCATGACCCAAGGATATGAACGACATGTGAAAGCTGAACCTCAGTAACCAGACTGTATGAGGTTTCAGAAACGTTAAGGTGAGATACGAGAGCTTAGAATTGAATCTCCCCCATGGTCACATGCAGAGAGAGAGAGAGAGAGAGAGAGAGAGTACAAAGAGACTTCTCACAGAGGTGACAGCCGAAGAAAAGCTTTGTCCCAGGGAGGATGTTGAGGCCAGGTACACATACACTTTCAGTCATTTTTCTTTCTCCAGCTCAGTCACTCTCTCTGGGGAGTCCGCTGGTCACCTGGTTACAATGCTTTAGGACGGCAAGAGAATAACAAGAATATTTTAACAACTCAGAGTGAGAGAAAAATAGAGGTAATATTTTGAATTTTGAATTCAGTTGGTCTTTTGGGGGAAATCTTTGCTCTTTAGCGATATTGAACAAAAAATATGACTTCCTTTTTGCTCAACCAGTTTTTCTGCATCATCAAAATGTCTAACAGGTCCAAATCGATGGCCTACGTCTCAACGTTGTACGGGGTTTCATGTTAAGAGCGAATAAGTATCACGTACCATCACATAGTAAGGTTCTTACACATAGTAAGGTTCTAAATCAATATTCAAGGCAAATCACAAGTTTATATTAATGCACTCGTCTGAATGTTATCGTTATATCATTATATATCATTATATATATATCATAAGTATGAGCCTAATTCTTCAATATTTCCTAGCTTTGAAGTATAAAAGATGTTGGTGCGTTCCTTAAGCGTGGTCTTTCTGCTAACTGCGTCACCCATTCTAATGTGCAAATAAATGTCATTTAGGAATGTCGAGTCTTTCCGAATTGTGCTTTCAGAATAATTGGCTCATGGCTCTGTATATGGTTTATATAAATATTTAAAAGGAAAAATCTTTCCGGGGGGAAAGATTTGTCCAAGCTCTGCTAGCTTCTGGAGAATAATCCAAGTCAACACCACAGGACAAATTAGGCACAAAAGAAAAAAAAAAAAGAAATCACATAAGGCTTCTCAGGGCAGTGGAAATTATTCACATGTCAGTTAGTGCCCTTTAAAATGTTTTTATCAGCTTGAACTTTACTAAGATGGAAATGAACATGTTCCTCACTTAACCTTGGTTTGAATGTAAAACCGCTGATCAATGCTGGAATTGCTTGACTTTAAAGCTTAGATTTGCTTTACACTGTTGAAATTCTTTTCAGATGTCACTTTTGTCTTCATTTCAAGACTCACCTTCTACCGCCATCATCCTACGAGGAGAATGATAAGGACTCTGTGAGCACAGGCCCTCACATAAAGCACAAAGAAAATACATTTGCACTCAAACATCTTCACTGTTCCTCAAAAATTCTGATCTCTCTCTCTCTCTTACACACACACACACACACACAGTTCTATATCCCTATAAAGCACACTCTCTGTCCTCCATCAATTTGAACCACTTCCTCAAATGCCACTATATCTTTAAAACATTTAGACTTCTCCAGCCATTTAGAGTGCACACTTAGACCTTTCTCTTCCTTTATAACACCCACTTCAATGTCTTTATCTCATTAAAACACAAAGACTTAGTCATCCCCTTTCGTTTGGAAAATAAAATAACATAAAAAAAAAACGTTCTCATCCCTTTAAAATATATGCTCGGACGTCTCGAATCATTTTGAATACGTAGACTTTATGATTAATTAAGAACACACATATGTCAGGAGATATTTTGTAAATGTGTGTCAGGGATGTTACCAAGGGCTATGGATGAGGCGCAGGTTGTTGGTTAAAAGTGATGTGAAATGGTCAAACAGAGCCATGAAAATGCTCAGGATTAAAGCGTGAAAGGTCAGTGTGGCAGGTGGGAGTATGATTTAGGGGAATGAGCAAATTAATGTGGCACACCTGTTTCTTATTTGTAGCTGACTCCCTAAAGCCCTCCCAGAATTACTGGGTGGGAAATGTGGGGAATAATCGCTGCCTTTTTGGTACGATTTTGTACCTTATACATTGTCCTGGGGTCTCAAGAGGAGCCCAAGGAGAGGCTCATGGGAAAGGCAATGGAATAGGTCAGAAAGCTCTGGATGGTATCTTGGTCCATGTCTTGCTTGTCCACTGTTTTATCTACTATTGGTGCTGTAGACCAGGGGTCTTCAACCTCATCCACAAAGACTGAATATGGCTGCAGACTTTCATTCCAACCAGGCAGGAGTTACACCTGTTTCCACTTGTGTAATCAGTTCATCTGCTCCAATCAACTATCAAGCGCAGCTCCAATTTGGCTGGAATGAAAGCCTGCACCCACACTGGCCATTTGTAGACCCGTGTTGTTACTACAGTTTTTCTCAATTGCTTTGGCACATTTTTCGAAACAGTCTTAACATTCTCTAAACTGTGAGTGCAAATGTCAC
>JAQQZR010000012.1:862607-874373 GCA_030068235.1 Notoglanidium macrostoma
GGGTGACCCGGGGATCGAACCCAGGACCTTCTTGCTGTGAGGCGACAGTGCTAACCACCGCGCCACCGTGCCGCCCTTTATATGATTTACTGTATTAAATAAGATTAAAAAAAAAAAAAACCTTACTAAAATACTTTATTTTGAAATCCTGTTTGGACGTACAGCCGGCGAGCCACAGGAGGTTTTATCTGTAAATCTCTGTGTTGTGGTGAGAGAGCCACAGAGACTTTTATTTTGAAATCCCCTTGGAGCACCACCGTGGGCTAGCCACATCGAGCATAGCAAAGTAACAGATTCTCTCATTCTCACACCAGATACTCCTGAATAGTTTGCAGATGTGTAGCCTTTGTCTGTTTGACAATATACATTTTAAAACGGTTACCACAGAACCAAGATGTCATTTTTTTATGCATTGGAATTTTGGATCCGGTTCTAATTTGGAACCATTCCCAACCCTATTAGCCAAGCTGGTACCAAATGAATTGGCTGTGCCTTTCCTTTAGACTCTATCAGCAAGACCAGGAGGGGGATCTTGATGTGTGGGCAGCCCAAGATGTGTATACACCATGCCCGTGCTCATATCGCCAAGTGAAGGGGGTTCTGCACCGGCGTTGTAACACGCCTGCACGGAGGAAGTGATAGTGGTTATAAGCCTACACTGATTAGCGTGGGCACAGTGCCAGGGTTTACTAATGGTGGGAGATATTACTGTTTCACTGGACAGTTATTGCCTACCTCAAGCTGGGCTGCCTCCAAACAATATGCTGCTGTTCTTCCACCACCTGGCTGCTAAAGCTTCATCTCAACAATCAGATTGTAAACTCTGCATGCAAAGAAAATAAAACAAAGGGGAGTCCAACTCTTCACATGGCAAGCTGCAACATCAGGACCATGTGTTCTGATCTCATTGCTGATATCCAGCAGAGCACCATATTTGACAGGCTGAACGTCAATATTGCTGTTTCCAGGAGACCAGACGAGCAGAGAGTGGTTCTGTTAGAGAGTCAACGTCCACCTTCTCTTGGTTAAGGAAATCCTCAGACCAAGCTAGTGAAAATCTTCCACCTTGCCTCAAAGGATGCAAGGAGCCAATCATTTTTAGGAGATTCTCCATGACATCATCATCCATCCATCCATTATCTATAGCGCTTTATCCGTCTGGGTGGCGGGGAAGCTGGAGCCAATCCCAGCGTCTTGGGGCGAGAGGCGGGGTACACCCTGGGCAGGTCGCCAGTCCACCACATTTGAATGACAGATGCGTTTACATTACAGTTAGATACAGGCCGCTTGTAATTATTGAACCATCAAGATAGGCAAATCTGATCTGAGCACTTCCTAGAACATATCGCAGTTTTCCATCCCAGGGGTAAATGTACATATGATCAGGTCTAAAATAGGTGGACGGTTTTGTTTTTCACTACATTCAGACATGATGTGTGGCTTCTACAGGCTCTCAGGCACTTCCACTGACGTCACATTTATTAATTGGGGGTAATTGTGTGTAGCGATAGCTGTCTGACATGCCGAGCCTCTCCTCCTTCTGAATAAAGGTTCAGTTCAGCTGTGAGGCTGCTGAAGGAAAGGCCCTTTATCTCACTCTGTTTATTCAATAAAGCCCACGATAAAATGTCAGACTTCAATATTTAATAAACGAGAGACGGGCAGTGTCAGGGCCGAGCACGCTAAACACCCATCACCGGTGTAATGCCGTAAAACCCTCCGAGCTGTCGCTTGTCATTTTCCTGCGGATTATTTTTTAAGGTTATATGGCATACACAAACAGATGATGGCTGACGGTGCTGGACTTTCTCCTCCGCTACGAGCCGCACTTTCTGGTCTAATTCAATATCATGATATGGAGAAAGGTCAGCAGGGGGAACGACACACACTTAAATCCTGTTTCACACCAATTCGGTATCTCATCTGTCTGGTTTAGGAGGAACGGGGCAGAGAGAAGGATGGAAAATGAGAGAGAAAGAAAGAAAATAACAACAGACGCTCTTCGGTGTCATGACTTCATTTATTTCTATTTTTGTCCAGATCTTAGAAAGAATTTACACCATTCCTTTCTTTCTTTCTGGAATAGATCGAAAGTGCGATAATGCTGATACCTAAACGTCAAATACTTAAATATTTTCTGGCTAAAACAAAAAAATGTTAGAAAACGCTGACTCCTTATTTTACTCGTGAGCTGCATCTGTCACTGTCAGTCCTAGCCAGCCAGTTATAGGAAATGAATCATCACCTTTTTGACCAAGACGCAACCACTGTAACCAAGACCAAGTAACTGTTGATGTAAAGCTGAAGAAGGAAAGAAAGATCTAATACAGATGAATAAAAATAAAGGTAAAGCGCTAGAGAGAAAGAGGAATACGTTTGTCCAGACGCTGGGAGTGCTCATACTGTGGACGGAAAATCTCACAGATTGATAACTCAAATCAAATAAAAAGAAAATCAGCTAAATCTTAAAATATACACGCAATCTCGTCATTAAGCGTATGGGAAAAGAAATATTAACAATGAATAGGTGGAGAGAGGAAGAAGGCAAACTGGTGAGAGAGGATTTCGCTACCGAGTCCCATTAAAGCGCAGATTTTATCCCCTGCTACCTGAAAGACGTATAAATCCATCAGGGACTTGTTCTTAAAATACAGGAAGAAAAGTGACTCGTGCTTTCCGTTTGTGCTTTAAGGGGAAAAATGATCTGCTCAGAGGGGAAGCTCAATCTGTCTCAGCGCTGCGTAAATGCAGGACCAGTAAGTAAGCTATTTGCTTATTAATTGTGTTTTTTGTGATTTATTTAGTATAATTATGTTGTATAATTAGAGCTAAAATACTGTTTTATTTGCTATGATTTATTACTACTCAGTTTGGAATTATATGCTCCTATCTTCTTCTTCTTCTTCTTCTTATTATTATTATTATTAATTAGTTAATTTGCCTGATAGTATAGTTACTATATAATATATACATAATACATAATATAGTTGGTTCCTTTTACACCAAAATTATGACTAAAACGATAAATACAGTTTGTACAGAATAATAATAATAAAAAAAAAAAACATGAACTGTTTTGGTCATGAAGCCTATTTCAGAACTTTATAAATGTAAATGGAATGAATAACAAATAATTAAATGAATATAGCAGTTAAATAGAACACACACACACACACACACACACACACACAGTTATATAAAAAGCTAAATAAAAAAGAAATAAAGGTAGATAAAGAGAATGATGACATAGAAAGGAAAAAAGGATTAAAATCCTGCATTAAAATACATGTTTCGTTTTCTGTAATGGGTTCTTCTAATTAAATGATGTGAAACTTTCACACAAAATACACATTAATTCACAATTTTCAGGCAGCAGCTCGGATTAAACCCAGCGTCAACACTGAGCTTTCACTAAGCATATTACGCTAATTACACCCACTTCTTTCTCTCTTTTTCTTACACAACATCTGACTATTATAAATAAATCAAAACACAATTATCACATGAACTCAATTAAGTCATGAGCTGAATAAAGTCTGTGTATTTATTATTATTATTATCATTATTATTATTATTATTAATAATGATCCTGAGTGACGTGTCAGATTGTAATATACACTAATGAGACTCAGGTGTGAGAGTAGTACGGACAATCTCACAGTTAAACACTGAATAATTCAGTTCACACAGTTTCTGTTGTATTATTGCAGCTGTGATGGATACACTGGGTTACATCATTTCCTGTTACAGGAAAACAGTGTGTGTGCCATTACAAACAGGAAGCAGGTTATCTATCCTGCGGTCGGTTACTTAGTTGCAGATCGCTTGAATTATAGCTCGCCTCCTGTCCACGTAGGCAGTTGTAGCATTATAAAATGCAGAATTTAACGGCACAACAGCTGCATGCAAAGACGACAAGGTCAGCACCGCTTGTAATTCGTTATCCATGCTGCGTTCACCGCTGCGAGTCGAGGCGGATGAGGTTTGTTTTCGTGATACGAGTGTGACGGATCAGGAAAGGTCACGTCATGACTGATAAGACCCAATCAGGACGCGAATGTGGGTTTCTGCGTCATCGTTTCCAAAGGTCTACGTTTTCCCTCTTCCACGCTAAAACGTTTTCTAAAGTGCGGCCAACAGCGTTTCCAAAAAGTGATGCGTTTTAAAACGAAAACGTATTAATGTGGCGTCTCTCTCCCTCTCTCTCTGTCTCTGTGTGTTATGATATCACTGCTCAAGTGTTTGTGACCCTGTGCAGTTTAGATGAAGAGGAGTCTCAGCTGTACAGATTCTCGTCTTTTCCCCGGAGCTCCAGTCATCAGCCAACGCACTTGAGTGGTTTTGTGTGTGTTAAACTCCCTCCACCACTTTATTCTACACACACACTAATGTTCTCTCTCTCTCTCTCTCTCTCTCTCTCTCTCTCTCTCTCTCTCTCTCTCTGACTGTGCTCTGACTGCAGGCACATGAGCTGAAGGTCTAACTATTGTGACAGGTTTGACAGCATGTACTTCTAAATACATACTACATGTGATCAGGCTAAAAGTTACACATATGGAGGAAATGTTAACCAAATTAATGTTGGTGTTACCATAGCAACAAGGAGAATGAGATTCTGGTCAGTGTATCGGTTCTCTCTTTAATCACACAAAGCTCTTAAACGTGTTTATCGAGCAGTGTGATGTGAGACGCGAGGGCGCTGTGTTTGATATACTGCAGATCAGCGGATACCAACCCTCTTCCTGCAGGCTTTATCTCCAACCAATACCTAACAATTCTCTTTCAGTTGATCAAGACAGTGATAAGACGGTTCAAGAAGATCTAACTTCCCCAAGACTTTAGCTCCATGATCATGCTCATCATTTCCTTAAGAAGTTCTTGATCACCTGAAAAGGGTGTTAGATTTTGGTTGGCGATGAAACCTGCATGAAGGTGGATCTCAAGGAAGACAAAGCAAATGTAAAGCGAATATAATGCTCTTAACTTCTAATGTTATAATTTATCAAGTAAATTTAACTGACCTATGATAATAATCAATAATGTATTTGTTTGGGGAAAAAAAAAAAAAAAGACCGATATACGTGTATTGCAGTATTTGATCCAATGTCTTTACAGCCAAGCCAAGATTAAGCCACGTAGGTCTAACTGAGAACTCACAGTACTAACATGACACGCCCAATTCACTGAGCCGCCATCTTGCACACTAATCCAGCTTATTTAGAGCTCAGGTTAAGGTTAGGGTTGGGACTGGGGTTAGAGTTAGGGTTAGGAACTTCAGGCTGTTAAAACACATGTTTTATAAAGTGTCTTGTCAGCTGTGAGACTTCAAATAGACCCTTCTTGACATTACACTCGTGTGTAATTGTTTGATTAAGTGAAGCCAGCTTTTATACCAAAACCCAGAGGATTTTGAGCTCGCTTCTTGTTCTGTTCACGCCATCATCACAGCTGTCTCTCTCGGGTTAACGGAGCTGCTCTCTACATAAATCATCAGGAGTAAACGGACGAGCCAAGCCAATGAAATAATAATGAACAGTAAACTTTTATCTCCTCACGTATGCACACATCATACCTTCTGCCTTTAATACGAGAGATACAGTTACAGTGAGAGCAAAAGGCAGTTTCACTTCCATATGGACCTACACTGCATATTCATTCTGCAGGGAATGAGCCGTGAAGAAAAGAGCAGGAGAATCACAAATCATAAGCGTAGTCCACGTTGTATGGCAAAAAAACAGAAAGATCTAGTCCAGGGTCGGGGTGCAACAGGAGACGGTGAATGTGCACTCGCAGGTGACGAAGCAACACACAGACAAATGGAGCCTGGGTGTAAAAAACAAGATGAGTATTAGAGAAAGAGGAATGTCAAAAACCAGCATTCATCTAAGAGTCTCTCTCACACACACACACACACACACAAAGTGAGTGAGTAGGAAAAAAGCTGTTTCATTCACTTCTCTTAAATTAATGCTGTATTCGAATAGTTATTTTGGCTTAGGAAGGTTAATAACTGAGAGAAATGACCCAGAAGTAGCTAAGTGACAGCCATGGTAAGATCTGCTCGAATTCTCTAAATTCTCTAAATAGGTGCTTCAGTGCATCCTTTCCTATCTCCTTTAGCATAGAATACACGGGATCATCCTTTACGAAAGGACGCCATCCCACAATTCCATGCTGCAGCAACATTTAAAGCGACACACCATTTATGCAACAAATGATGGTGTGTTGCTAACGCAAAGTGGATCAGTGCCTGGCAAACAATTACAGTGTTTCATTTATTAACGAATGAGACAACTTTTTATCCATTTATAGTTACACTGAACATCATGGAATATCTTGGAAACAATTTCCTGTCGTCAGTTACAGCAGCTGTAAACAATCATTTCCTCACCAAAATCCCCTTTTTCTCTTTTAAAGTTAGGAAGACAAAAAACAATCAGAGCTTGAGAAAAGTGTAAAGATGTTGAAAAATGTGTAGCTTGACCTCTGGCACTGGAGACTCCTTCAATAAATAATAAATAAACACCGCTTTACTGAAAATGTATCATGACCTTATCAGTGATTACACATTTTTGAAATCCTCCATACAAGTGCCTGTGAATGAGCTGGATTAAAATAAACCTATGAATTGCCTCGTGTCCTCAAAGCATAAGAGGGACAAAACCGAATCATCCATCACGCACAGTGCATTCATACTTATGGCTTTGTTAATATTCTGTTAATATGTTATTGTGTTATTCAGCCTGAGAGCATAATCTGTTTTCCTCATCAGCACTCCTGTTTTTATTGCTGAGTTTACACAATATCATTTAATCTCATATCATCATTATCATCTCTCAGTTTAAAAATCCCTCTTTATTTTGAAAGATAGTAGGACAGAGAGAGATGGAAGAGAGGGATTTTTTTTTCCACTCAGGCTTTGAGACACAATAGCCATTATGTAAAAATATATCTCTTTCCCTGAGGATACTGTTAAAGTTCCAGAGAGGTGGTGAAGACTTGCAGGAGAAAGCAGGACACTTTTATTTGGCCGAGTCTGGGCTTGAAAGCAGGCAGCTGTTAGTGGCAAATACAAGAGAGAGAGAGAGAGAGAGAGAGAGAGAGAAAGAGAGAGAGAGATAGAGAAAGAGAGAGGGGGTGGATGACTCAGTAGAATGGTTTCGAGGGAGTTATTTTGTTCTTTTATTTCTTCTATAGAAACATCACTTACCTTTGATGCGAGTAATATATGAAAAGCATGTTAAAGTGAAGTATGCTGAAAAGAAATGAGTCGCGTGAAAGAATCATATTTTGAAAAGAAATGAATTCTGTGTAAGAATTGTAAAATAAATAATTTGTGTGTAAGAATCACATGCTGAAAATAATCGAGTCATGTGATAGACGGCCCCGTTGTGGTATTCTGCACTTCATAATGCACCACACAGGTCTGGACTGTATGGACGCCAGGCTAGTACACACTCTTACTCTGAAGCCACACTGCTGTAACATGTGCAGAATGTGGCTCGGCGTCGTCTTGCTGGAATAAACAGGACGTCCCAGAAAAAGACGTCGTCTGGGTGGCAGCTGGTGTTACTCCAAAACCTGTCTGTACCTTTCAGCATTAATGGAGCCATCACAGATGTACACTAACACACCCCATACCATCACAGATGTGTAAGTTACCCCTGCCATGGGCACTAACGTGCCCCCATACCGTCACTGATGTGCAAGTTACGCCTGCCATGGGCACTAACGTGCCCCCATACCGTCACTGATGTGCAAGTTACCCCTGCCATGTGCACTAACATGCCCCCATACCGTCACAGATGTGTAAGTTACTCCTGCCATGAGCACTAACATGCCCCATACCTTCACAGATGTGCAAGTTACCCATGCCATGGGCATTAACTCATCCCCATACCATCACAGATGTGCAAGTTACCCCTGCCATGGGCACTAACACACCCCCATACTGTCACAGATGCGCAAGGTACCCCTGCCATGGGCACTAACACACCCCATACCATCACAGATGTGTAAGTTACCCCTGCCATGGGCACTAACACACCCCCATACCATCACAAATGTGTAGGTTACCCCTGCCATGGGCACTAACACACCCCAACACTGTCACAGATGTGTAAGTTACCTCTTTAGCCTGGAGGACACGATGTCCATGATTTTCAAAATCAAACTGAAATGTGGACTCATCAGGCCACAGCACACTTTTCCACTTTGTGTCAGTCCGTCTCAGATGAGCTCGAGCCCAGAGAAGTCAGTGGCGTTCCTGGATGTTGTTGATTTATGGCTTTTGCATTGCATTTGTAGATGCAGCAATGAACTGTTTTTACTAACAATGGTTTTCCGAAGTGTTCCAGCGTCCATGTAATAATGTTCTGTTGGGTTTTAATGCAGTGCTTCCTGAGGGCTCAAAGGTAACGGGCATTCAGTGTTATTTTTTTTTCTTTGTCCCTTGCTTGCAGAGGTTTATCTGGATTCTCTGAAACGTTTGATGATTTTATTGATTGTATATGAAGAAATCCCAAATTTTCTTGCAATTGTATGTTGAGAAACTGAAATGTTGAGAAATTGTATATTGATGAACACTGGTGACCCTTTCATACCCAATCATGACATCACCTGCTACTAACTACCCTGTTTGCCTGTGGAATGTTCCTAACAGGGGTTTTTCATGCATTCCACAACTGTTCCAGTCTTTTGTTGCCCCTGTCCCAACTTTCTTGGAACATGTAGCTGTCATCAAATTCAGAATGAGTGTATATTTACAAAAAGTTTTGCAGTTTCAACCATAAATATATTGTTTTCGTATTGCATTCAGTTGAGTATAGGGTGAAAAGGGCTAGCAAATCATTGCATTTTGTTTTTATTTATGTTTTACTCAGTGTTGCAACTTTTTTGGAATCAGAGTTGCACACTCCGGTGTAAAGGTGTATGTGTGTGTATGGTTTGTGTGTGTCTATGTGACCCAGTACTCAGCGAGAAAGTTAACCTCTGCCACGCCTAAAGCTAGGATAACTGTTGGAGATTTCATTGAGTCACCTCCCACACATACGCACACACACTCACACACACTCCTTTATAAAGTGCCTTTAGTGACGGTCATATTAACACACAACATACTGTATTTAACAATTTTGTGAGAGGGAGGAGAGGCAAAGACACAGAGCGAGAGATGCACAGAGAATGAGACGAGAACGAGAATTTTTTGTTTTAAGGTAAATAATAAACCCTTATTTGCACACAATTTATTGGCTGGGATCCCTCGGTGCTAAACCATAGGTGAAGCAGCGGAAGACAGTGTGCGGTATACCACATAACCTGTAGACGGGGGAGTCAGACAATGGTTGGTATTGCAGAGTGAAGAATTTCCTTCTACATGACTCCATACTCTTTCAGCAGAGGACTTTTGTATAGCACTTTTCCAAAGGGTGACTGAGATGCAGCTATGGACAGATGGGTTCTCCATTTTGTGTCCACTTGCCCTTTAAATTCTAGCAATAGTCCAGTTTTTATGCAGGGGTTTTACATTTGGTCTTGTTTTTGTGGGTGAAAAAGGGAAGTTGATGAGCCTTTGGTATGAGAGGAATTGATTTGTTGTCATCTGTAGCTTCAGTTGGAGTTATGTACAACTCTGGAACTCCACGATCCTTTCTTATCTGCCCCTGATCTCGCTGGTCAATTGATGTACTTGTACTCACTCTTGCTTGTCCTGGACAATAAGATCTCTTACGATGGCCACCCCTGCTGTATTACAAGCATTAATCTTGCTTCCAGAATCAGCTTGATCAGAGACCAGGTGTTGTAAAACAGCGACTCATCCAGCTCATAATGGTCTTTCTGGTTCACTCTGAGCTGAGCTTTAAAAAAGATCCATAAAAGTTCTTTAGCAGACAAAATCTTTATGGCATTGTTGGACATTAAATACATTGGCGGTTCGAGCTATTTTCTGCAAGCAATTCTTAGTCCCGCAACTCTGAACATGACCCATGGCAGTGTTAGCATAGTAAGGCAGTTTCTGAGTTTGTAGCCTACTGGCTTTCATGTTGAATGGTAGATGAATCAGGCTTTGTCTGTCCTCACACCGGGGGAAGCCAGTGGTGACCGCTCCAGACAAAGTCCTCAAATCTTGTTTATAGGTGGTGCAGGAGTTCTGAAGGAGGATCCAGTACAGTGAGATGGTTCCACAACATTAAGGCAGCCAAGTGTGTGTGTCAGTGTGTCATTGAGTGCAGAGTGTCAGTCTTGTTTCAGCGTGTACAGCGAGCTTGACTGTATCCTATCTGAAAAGTCAGGAATAAGTACAGAATGACCTTGCAGGTTTTCTCTCACAGTGGTTCGATTGAGATGGTGTACAGCAGACCAGACAGACTGCAGCATTGCCGAACACCTCTGCATGCTGAGAAGATTGTTTTAGAGTTCTGGTTATTTTCAGCATTGTGCACACTGGTGTAAAAAGATTTTATACACAAGATGAACTGTCCACCAAAGCAGAAGGGTCTGGCCACGGTCTACTCTTTTCCTGATCTAGTGACACAAGTCCATCATTTCAATTCAGTGAGGTGTGTCAGGACCTACACAAAAAAATCTAGTTGTTTAAAACCAAGCATTCCGTGAGGGAGTATAGGAGTAATCTGTGTGAATTCTGGTGCCTAAAACCATCATTTTTGAGGCAGTGTTTAGTATCTTTGATTAAATTTTATAATCTGTCCTGAGGATAGAGACGGGACATCAGTTCTTTAAAGAACCAATGTCATCTCTTTTAGGCAGTAAAGTGATTACAGCTTTTCTGAAGCTGAGAAGTAAGATTTTGGATTCTGTGCAATTGAGAAAAACAGCATGCAGATCTGGGCTGATTAGAGACCAGAAGGTTTTACAGGATTCAGAGTTCAGCCCATTCAGCCTTGGTGATTGGTGTTGGACAGCTGTTGAGTAGCTGCACTGTGTTTCTGAAATGAGAGTGGTTCATCAAGCTTATTTTTCCCACTTACACTCAGCTGTGGCAGTCCATTCAGAAGACATTTAGTGGCTTCAGGAGCACACAGTTGACCGTTATAAAGTTCATAGAAAGACAGTGCTTGTCCAGTGACTCTCAGACCATTTTCACCCGAGGAAAGAAGATGAGGATGTGTCCTTTTCATAGTACTGTATGAATCTTATTTGTTGCACCTTGGTCTCTCTCTTCATATCGGTTCTTCGGAAGAATTTTGTTCTGCAGTATTTCTACAGCTCTTGTTTCTTCTTCCTCACCTATGGAACCACCCATTATGAAGATGTCTACCAGAAGAAACCTCATCTTCATCCTGGTCTTTATATATTTGTTGCAGTTGACTGTAAACTCACTACAAATCAATCAATAAAGGACTCGGAAATGTTTGGCAACCGTAAACTCTATGAGTGTTTGTGTGTGTGTTTGCATGTGTGTGTAGGTGTCTGTGTGTGGCTGGGTGGGCAGGGGGTCGTGCTGCTGCTCACCAGGCATGTCCTATTAATCTCATTACAGCCTCTTCTGTCTAACTGTGCGTTAAAGCGAACAGAGTCATCCAGTGTGTTTGTCATATAAAAGATACGAGCTCATCATTAAAAACCCGTGTCCATGCCTTCGAATCCGAAGAGAGGTGATTTCACGGCCCGCTTGACTCGTATCCTCGACCGCTTACACACCTCAGGAGCCAGGCGTCCTTGAACAGAGGCTCCCACACACACACACACACACACACACACACACACACACACACACACACACACACACACACACACACACACACA
>JAQQZR010000012.1:874473-888296 GCA_030068235.1 Notoglanidium macrostoma
ACACACACACACACACACACACACACACACACACACACACACACACACACACACACACACACACACACACACGGTAGCTGGCAGCAGGGTATCTGAGCTAATGGGGCTTAAAAAATGCAGGAGCGCAGGGGAAAAATGATGAAATAAATAAAAGCCGGGGCGTCTCAGGCGAGCTATTTGTCAGTCTCATCACGCGATCATGTTGTCTAATGGAGAATGTGTGTAGAGGTTTAAAAGATTTATTAAAAAGGACAAGTATTAATGGATTATGGATTATTAAAGGTTTGAACATAAGGATTTCCCAGCCTAGTTGAGATTTTTAACGTGTTATCTTTGGCATATATATATATATATATATGACATGGGATGAAATTTTACAAAGAATAAGCTCTTTTTTTAATAATAAATGTTTGAATAAATTAATTAATTAAATAGATAATTTTTTTAAAGAATAAATGAATAACTTTCCTTTTAACAGTGAGACAGATCCAAAAAATTTGTTACAAAAACTTTTTTTTTTGCAATTTCTATATTCATAATCATCACCATTTCTTTAATAAACAATACCGTGTTCCTTTAGTAATGTCCATAATGAAGTGTCTGTCACAGGATCGGAGGAGTGAAGTGGGTGGATGTTCAGGACAATCTTTATTACACTGAATTTAAAATAAGAAGTAGGCAAAACACTCGGGGCTCAGGAGAGAAATGCATGAACACAAAACTGAAAGTAACATGCTAACCAAAACACGGCAGGAACATCAACATTAGACAATAAAACAAAGAGAAGCCGGGGTATAAATAGACAGCGTAATCACCGAGGTAAAAAACAGGTGAGCCTGATCAGGACACATGAGGCTAAACAACCAATAGCAAGACAGGGGAGGAGACAAGACACAAATCAAAACAAAAACACATGGAGACAAGATCGCACAACACCAGATTACAGCGTGATGCTCTTCACGCTGCGTGCTGCAACTCATGGAGCCTGGTGCAGGGAGCATTTATGTGACAGAACCCCCACAAAGGCACGACTTCCGGAGTGCCAAATAACCTCCCTTGCTGGGCCTGGACCTGTGGTCATAGGCAGGCTGCTGGACATCCCTGTGCAGGATTTTGACCTGGGTAAGGGCGTGGGCATGGGCTTTGGTTTGGACTCAGGCATGGACATGGGCCAGAGAACAGGAATGGGAACTGGCACAGGAAAAGTTACAAGGGCCGGAATGGGCACAAGAACCAGTATGAGGACCGGAACAGGTCTGAGGCTGGAACAGGAACTGGCTCTGTGGCTGGAACCTGCTTGGAGACTGGAACTGGAGCAGAATTGATGACTAGAACAGGTTCTGTAGCTGGAACTGGATCAGGCTCTGTGACTGGAACAGGCTCTGAGATTGTGGAGACTGGAACGGGCTCTGGTTCTGTGACAGTGCCTGGAGCAGACTCTGAGACTGAGACTTGAGGGGCCTTTGAGACTGTGGAGACGGCGACTGGAGTGCGCTCCGAGACTGTGGAGACGGCGACTGGAGTGCGCTCCGAGAGTGTGGAGACGGCGATTGGAGCGCGCTCCGAGACTGTGGAGACGGCGACTGGAGCGCGCTCTGAGACTGTGGAGACGGCGATTGGAGCGCGCTCCGAGACTGGAGCAGGAGCAGACATAGACAAGGGCAATTTAGACAGATAGTCTATACACAAACACACACACACTGTTAGCAGTCAGCAGGTATACTCAGCATTAGCTAGTGTGTGTAAATAAACAGGTCATGCGTGTAAACGGAAATCATTTCTCCCTGTAGCTGTGTGGTAATTGGAATAATCGGCTGAAAGGTTATCATCACTCCACACGCTAGCATTATCATTTAAGCACTTAATCAGTGTGCGTGTGTGTGTTTGTGTGTGTGTATGTGTGTAAGAGAGGTTTGTTCTTCCCTCAGACTTATTCTTTGTTAAAACCATATTATATTTTATCAATTCTTGGTTTTAATGGTATTTATACCAAAGTGATTTTCACACCATTTACAGAATTTTGTCTCCGTTTTAGCATTTTAACATGATGTAACATTTAAACTAGCCAAATACCGTGTGACAGAAGAGCAAGAGTTACAGTAATACTAACAGTGGTTAGTATTAAATTGAATGGACTTATGGTAGATGTAAAATAAATACGGCTTTGTTGGACTTTCTTTGTGGTTCATTTTCAAGCAGATTTAACCATTTTTACATGTCATTTTGTTATTTTCTGGATAGCCAAAAGATGAGTAGAATCATCTGAGTGGCATTAAAATTAAAATTAAACTTCACCCTGATTGATCCAAACGTGTTAAAAAACAAATGAATATAACAATAAAGGGGAAAAAAGTTTACCGCTGCTTGATTGAATGTACAAAATAACAGAACTAACATTTCATAGGCCGTGTGTGTGTGTGTGTGTGTGTGTGTGTGTGTGTGTGTGGCCTTGTTGTCATTGATACAGCTGACTTTGTGGCTCGACCTGCTCTTACACACCCATTTATTCCACTTAGCTGTCTACAAGGCTTTATGATGGTTTTGACAGGAGCATTACAGTTGATAGCACTCAGTGTGTGTCTGAGATGGATGACTCTGCGATGGCATGTAATAATTAACCGTGTGTGTATATGTGTGTATGTGTGTGTGTGTGTGTGCACACCATTATCACCTCAGCAGGACAGTCATGGGCATGTTTACGATGTTGAGTGCTTGACATGAGAACACTGCAATCACAGAGAGGCTTCTTCACTGTAATCACACACTTGGCACCCAGAGAGAGCCTGAAGCATATAAACACACACACACACACACACACACACACACACACACACACACACACACACACACACACACACTGCAGTTAATGGAGGCTGAATTAGTGTGGCTGTCGAGAGAATGCTGAAATTGGCTGTTGTTTTGACATTATTTGTTTTTCAACAGGTAAAACATTACAGTGCTCTAACACACTGTCAAACTTTTCCAAAAAAAACCCCCAAAAATTCTAAACTCTGCAACCTAAAAATTTCACCTGTACATTTCACAGGTGATTAATGTGAGTATTATGCCCTGAAATTGCAGTTTAACTCAAATACACACGTCTGACAATAAAGTCATAGGTAAAAATAAATTAATCATGCCAAAATCAAATATAAAATTAATTCAATGAATAGAATAAAATTTGAAAATAAATTAATTGTATGTTAAAAAAGTGCATATGAAAAACGAATTGTGTTAAAAACACACGAATCATGTTAAAGGATCACATTTAAAATGAATGAATTACAAGAGAAGGATCACATGGGAAAATAAATGGAAAACGTGTAAAAAAAAAAAAAATTATAAAATGTGAAAATCAATGAATTGTGTTAAAAGCTAATGTTAAAATAAATGAGAATCTGACAAAATTACATGTGAGACAAAAAGCTTTTACACGTGTAAAAGAACCGCATTGGAAAATAAACAGGTTTCAAAATCAAATGTGAAAAGACGTTTTCATATGCGATATCCGTGCCATACATTATTTCTTATTTTTTAAATCTTATTTTATTTTTCACTATTCATTTTATTTGATATTATTTCATCTTTACTTTGTGCCTAGTCTTTCACGTATGCTGCCGTAACACTCAACTTTAACCTTCGGATCAATAATGTCTTGCCTTGTCTTGCCTTATCATATCTTATGTGGATTATATGAAAAATAATGACATTAAAAAGTGTAATTACATGAATTTTTTTGCTATGGTTGACTTACTTTAGAGATCTAAGTAGAGCCGTTGTTGCGCCTTCTTTAACGGTGCTGTACTATTGGCAGTCCATGATACATCCTCCTACGTGTGGACATCCAGGAACTTATAGCTTGACATTCTTTCCACTATTTCTCCATTGATGAAGACTGGAGTGTTTCCACCACTAGCTTTTCTGAAGCTGATGATAAGCTCTTTGGTCTTAATGGTGTTGAGAGGCAAGCTATCGTCTGAACACCACTTTGCCAGGTGCTGGACCTCCTGTCTGTAGGCAGACTCATCAGTATCTGAGGCCAACCCTATCACTGTGGTACCATCCGCATACTTAATGATAGTGTTTGTATCATGGACAGGAACACAGTATTATAGAAGATGAGTGATGTGTTCCCAGTCTGACTGACAACCGGCTGTCGAGAAGTGCATGATCCAGGTACAAAGGTGTTGGATCAGGCCCAGGTCCTGGACACCAGTTTGTTCAGGATTATTGTATTGCTGTAGTTAATGAACAGCATGCGGCCATATGTAATTCGGTGTTTGAGCTGAGTTATAGTGGTATGAAGGGCAGCTAAGATTGGGTCCTCTGTGGATCTGATGACACGGTAAGCGTACAGGCAGGGATCAAGAGTGGCTAGAATGAGATTTCTAGAATGTGTGCCAGTTCCAATCTCTCATAGCACTTATTGAAGTAAACGCAAATGAACGGTCATTGAAGCTCTAAGTGGCTGATCATTTTGGAACGGCGGTTTTGAAGCATTTGGGGATAACAGCCTGTGACGGAGACATGTTAAGCTGATGAAGAACTCTGCTAGTTGTACAGCCCCGATTTCAGCATTCATCACCCTGTCAAGGCTTGCTCATCTTACGTCATGTGCTTGCAGTGGGTCTCTTGCTGTAAGATGTGCTCTGGTTGTTGTTTCCTTGTTAATCTTGTCAAAGCAAGCAAAGAATCTGTTCAGCTCCTCCACTAGTGAGGACTGTAGGATTGTACTGAAAATTGATAAGGGAGTGGATGTCTTGCAATCCATGCCACGTTATTACTTGTAAAGTAATCCTTGGTCTTCTGCTTATGAGGCATTTTAGTCTTTTCTTCTTTGCCCTTTTTCAAGTTGGTCCTGATGACCCTGATGTTGCAATGTCGCCAGACTTACATCCCATTCCAAACCTCATTGCTCATCCATGCCTTCTTCTTGGGGAAGATCTGAATATGTGTGTTAACAGTCACATTATTAATACTTAAGTTAATGTATGCAGGCACAAAGGATGTGTACTTGTCAGTGCCTGCATTTCTTCAATGCTAGTCCTGTTGCAGGAATATACTCCATTCTGTGAATTCAAAACAGTCCTGGAGCTGGGAGAGTGTACCCTGGGGCATATCTGCACCATCCTGATAGATGCTCTGACTCTGTTTGAGTGGTCTATAAAGTGAGGAGCAGAGAGATGTGATCTGATTGACACAAATGGGGGATGGGGTGTCTTTGTATACATCTGCAATGTTTGAATAGACAGGGTCCAGTGTATTTTCACTTCTAGTGGGAAAATGATCATACTCGTAAAATTTTGGAAGAACAGTCCTCAGGTTAACCTGATTAAAGTATCCAGCAATGATAAAAAACCCCATCTGGGTATTTGTTCTGTTGCTGGTAGTAGCTGGTCCAGTGCTAGCCTGGCGTTTGCTGGTGGTGGAGTGTACATGGATATAATAATCGTAACACTGAAATCTCTAGATAAGTACAATGACCTATATCTGAGCATTGCAGATAAGGGGAACAGTGTCTTCCAAATATTTTAGAGTCTATTCACCAGTTGCTGCACATGTATATGCATAGACCTGTCTTTGTTCTTACCTGAATCCACGCTCCAATCCCCCAGTGTAGGGTGTGGTTTGCTAGCGCGAGAGCTGCATCAGGAATCATGGAGTGTAGCCAGATTTTGGTAGAAAATCAAGGCACATAAGTCCTATATGTTTCCTCTCATTGCAGTATGCATTTTGTTAACAAGAGACCAAGTGTTAGTCAAAAAAAAGATGCTTGGTATTCTGAGTTTGTGCAGCTCACTACAGAGCCTAGCCTGCACACCCACCCACCTGCCTCGCTTTTGTTTTCTTTCCCCGCACCGCTGGTGTCACTTGAAGGGCGGTGTAACAATCCAAAGAAGCCCCACTGCTTCCTGTGTGTTCGCTAGCACCAGTGGTACACTAATGAGCTGTGGAGATAACGTAGTTATGTCTTGATTTGCAGACCAACTACACGATTCTTCTATATGTAAACGTTCCTGATGAGTGTATGTTAAGATCACAAACCTGTTATACAGACAAAGTTCACAAAGAGAAAGAAAAACAGTAAAAGGTAGCTTTGGTCTCTGTGTCTAGACGCAGCGTCACGTTGAAAAGATACCGAAAGTTAATCAACTGAGCTGCAGCGTCTAGATGTGCCACCATGTTGGAATACAGAAAATGAATCGATACCTTCTGACCAATCAAGATCCAGAATTTAAAAGAGATGTGGTCGAAAAATAAAATAATACGGAAGGAGCAAAATCGTGTGTTTCACAGACATACCCATTAGTTAAAGTGGCACACCATGCTAGTCAGTTTGGGATTTTTCAAGTTAACACACAGTGATGAGTAATGAAGCTCCAGAGGGAATAAGTTGTTAAACACTCTCACACACACACACACACACACCCATCTCTCTCCTCTCTGATTTATTATCCTGGCCCATGCGACACAGTGCTCACATTCGCGAAAGGCGTGTTAGCTTCACCTTGTATCGATTCCTCTCAGTTTTTAAATGGATGGCTTTATTTAGGATTGTAAAGAAAAGGGAGCCCCACTCTTGCTTCCACTCCGGCCCCAGCAAGTGTGTTTAACAGTCTCGAATCTATATTTCATTAAAAACAATGACACGCAGCACAAGCGAACCGCTGTACCATCGATCGGCTGCGCCTTAAACACCCTTAGTGGGGAGATAAATTGGCGCTACGTCACCCTGTATTACACCTTAATGAGTCACAGGTCAGAGGTCATGGCAGTGAGAATCTATTACACACCTCCACCCCTCCCAGCAATGGATTTCTTATCCAGCATGACAAATACCAGGACACATGAGGGAGAAGAGAAAAAGAGAAAGACAGAGATAAAGAGTTTCTCAGATAGCCGGAGTGGAATTGACCTCAACGAGCACAGACATTCGTCTCCATCAGCCCACTCACATTCACGCCATTCCTCACACAGACACTGCACTCAAAACACCGCCATTGATTGTTCTGAGCTCGCATAAGGGGTGAAAAGATTGTTATTAATGAGCTGCACGTGTGGTTCTTTGTCTGTGCTCTCAGCAAAAAACGGATGAAGGATCAGATTTTACAGACAGTGCAATTCCGCTGAGCTGGAATTCTGTCAATACATACATAGCCTCATTGTATAAGAGGGAACAAACCAACATTGTCCTACATTCCCAAACGTCTACACTGTGCTCCTACTGTCTTATGTTCCCAAAGCTTTACGTTTCCATTGTCATATGTTCCCAACACTCTCCTTTCCCATAGTCCCATTCCCGAGCCTTTTTACGTTCCCATGTTCACAACGTCCTACATTCCCGTTGTCATGTTTCCAAGGCTTGATGTTATCATCCTTCTGTGTTCCCAAGGCTTCCCAATCTCATAGTCCACACTCCCACAAGGCTCTATGTTCCCATGGTTCTACTTTTCTATAGTCTTACAGTATGTTCACAAGGCCCGACATTCCCCTAGTCCCATCTACCCATAATCATAAATTCCCAAGGCTCTATGTTTCTTTAGTCTTACCGTTCTGTACCTGTTCCCATAGTACTAAGTTCCCAGAGTCCAGAGTTCCCTGGGTTTTACATTCCTATAGTGCTATGTTACCAATTATCTTCATTCCCATATACCAATGTTACCCATGGCCTACAATCCCAAGCACTATATTCCCATAATCTTCTGTTATTATTATTACTATGTGTACAGTACTGAGCCAGAGGAAAGGTTTATTTTTATTCTATTCTCATTTTTGTCTCTGTTTTTTGTTTGGTAGTTTGTTAATATGTAAACTTTTTTTGAAACTCTCAGCTTCCTTTTTTAAATGACTGCATCATTGTTTAAGCTGTACATTTCTCCTCTGGGAGGTCAAAGATTTCCGGCATTAAGATTTCTGATTATGGAGTGAACCCAAGGAGGCGAAGGCACCTGCGGCACCTGCGGCAGGAAAGGAAAAAGCTTTTCCGAGTAAACGCACCGTGATTATGGACAAACACTGGCCTCCATTATGAAAATGAGATGGTGCCTTAATTTTGCCGAGGGAGAGAGTGCAAGGTGGGGGCGGGAGAAAGTAAATGGAAGCGGAGAGCTGTCGGGTGAAATATTTCTCCTGACAATCATATGCTGTTGATTAGAAAAGAGAGAGCGAAAAGAAAGATTAAGTAATTTCATAGCAATCACTATTCATTAGCTAATGAGCGCCGACGACACTCGGCTCGCGTTGCCTCCTGTGATGGGCCTGGAAAACCGACCTGATGAGTTGTAATCATATTGTTATTTACTTCTTTTTAAGATAATTACGCTCAGAAGCACAATTAAGAGGCGGCGCAGGTTACTGCATGCTAATCTGAATGTTATTTCCTGCCGCTGCATAATTTACGCATACATAATCGCTATTATCCGCCTGCCAGTAGAGAGCCTGTTAATTAGGCTTCCAGAGAGCGTTGGCTGTTGTTTCACTGCTAATTAATTAAAAATGTAATAAATAATTTACAGTACGGTGTTTGGGATGAGATAATTGACGTGTAGCAAGCGTGAGTGCTAATGAGTATTAGAAATTAAAATGAGGAAACAACAATCAGTGCCGAGGTGAAATCTTTGTCAGAAATGGGCAACCGTCGTCTTGTTTGTTGAATCGGGTTTTACAGCACATTTATTGAAGGTGACTATAAGATTTTAATGCGAGGCGGCAAAGAGAGCTTCTGTTGCAGGACAATGGCGTGGTGAAGAACAGGCAATCAGCAAACAGCGAATCAAAAGTCAGGAATACAAAATAAACAGATTGAAACTAGTTAAATATCCACGGGGAACAAGGCTTGTTACATCAGGTGAGACTGCGGAGTGGGGCCAGGCGTAGACACTGAGAAACTGGGATGAACTCGAGGGCTAGGTGTGACCATGAGCATTGTGGCATGGGTAGCGAGACCAGCTGGTAGGATTGGTGCCACTTTAGCTTGGGCATGAGAGGAAATGAAATGTCTGTGATTATATTTGTTTTGTAGCAGATTTTGGAGTGGTTCTTGGATAAGCACCACTTGAGTCTTTCGCCACAAGGAGCCAACCCCAACTTCTGCGCCACCTACCTCACCAATACAATGTCTAAATGGGTCTGACTGTTTAGGCCTCTTTTAGGCACCTCTTTTTTCTAAAGGTGAGGTTTGGTAGCTTGTGATGAAACCCCTGTAGAAGTCTGCAACGCCCAATAATCTCTCCAGTCCCTTGACCGTGGTGAGTGTTGGCCGTTCTTCACCTGCGGTAACCTCGCTTTGGTCCATCTTACATTCTCCTGCCTTCAGTGATGGGCTGAAAGGTTCCCTGGCCTGTTCCTGGTGACTGCGTGTTGTGGCGACGTGGCACGGTAAGAGCGAATAAGGGTGGAGAATAAAGCATCATTTCGATGTTTAATCTAAATAAATAAAAAATATTGCGCTAAGTGTAAAACTGCCGATTATTTTAACTGAATGTCGGTAAGAGAGTTGACGACTTTGATGGCTCATGCGGAAAAATATTTATTATGAAACACTATAAATCACAAGATATACTGTAGGCGCCTGGCATCCAGGAATGTGTTTTTTTTTTTTCAAAGCGAAGCATCCTGTTTTTGAACCTTGTTAGGACGCACAAATGACCCTTTCGTTATCTAGAAAAATGAAAAGTATTCGACAATTTTAGCTCTAAGTTTGTGCTGATGTCATGCTCTCTTTCTCACACACACACTTTGCAATCTCTCCTGGCGTTCTCTGTATGAGCTGTCTGTTACTTCCTCCTCTATAATTTCCTCATTGCAGCTCTTTGCAAACGTCCCACATACTCAGCGCTAATAATGTGCCATTAGCGTACTCAGAACGCAGCCTCTGCCGTTAAAAGCCTAGCTCTGTAGGAATCAGCTCTCGAGTGTGTGTGTGTGTTTGTAAGGGGAAAGGGGGTTATGTCAGACCCCATGCTGGTAAATTGGCTCCAATGCACTAATGTCAGAGTGACGTGAGTGACAGAATGACACGCGCGCTCTCCAGCAGCACTGGCTCCTGTTATTCACAGCTATGCGGAGAGATGGGAACAGGATCAACAGTGGTAAAG
This sequence comes from Notoglanidium macrostoma, assembly GCA_030068235.1. NCBI lineage: Eukaryota > Metazoa > Chordata > Actinopteri > Siluriformes > Auchenoglanididae > Notoglanidium > Notoglanidium macrostoma. Next base: position 884,571 of record JAQQZR010000012.1, read on the forward strand.
AACAAAAAAAAAAGGATGGAAAACACCAGAAGTTTGGGAGATCGTTAAAAAGACGACCTTGTGCAATGTTCGGTTCTGACGAACCGACTCAGTTCTAATTTAGAGTGACAGTTCAATGTTGGTGCTCTGGACTGCTAGCTAGCGGATTCTGGGATTGCAGCGCCATCATGGAACGTAACTAAACTTACGATATATATATATATATATATATATATATATATATATATATGAATAGTTGGTAGACGAAGAATAAAATACGATCTTCACTTCATCACGCGGCACTATTTCTGATTGTTATCCTGTAACGACACCCGCAGTGTTTTATTCCTTTCCACAGGTAATCGGGTTACTGCTTAAGAACAAGCTAAAAGAGATTCTTTCTTTTGAAACGTTGTACGAGTGAAATGTATGAAATGAGAGAAAAAACAAAAAAAAACTTAAAATAAGTATAGTGGAAAAGTGACGTAAAATCCGATCTCTGATCTTTCCATGTTCGTGATTGTAGAAATGGGATTCTGGGATGAAAGGAAGGGAGAGCGGAAATTTCAGCCTCGTTATTTAGATTCACTGAGGCTCCAGTAAATATGTTCCCATTCCTTTAGAATATCATTTATGGAATATTTAAAAATGAATGATTCCTTTTTTTAAGAGCGAGAGAACCGAGCGAAGACGCCGTATGGGCACACTTTGAAGGCAGACTTCGTCTCTGTGGATGAATGTAAAGGAGAATGAAAGTGGGAACGTAGAGATGGAGGATGGAGAAGAGGATGGGTTTTATTTATCTTTCAAGCAGAGACGCTGCATCTGTCGGTGGCAGCGTTTCATAAAGAAGCATATGGCTGCCAAGTCACATCCATATGCTCTGGTCATTACGCTCGTCGCCCACCGTCTGTCTGAGCCTCTTCTCTGGGAATAAATAGGTAGTGAGAGTGGAGTGGGTTTCACTCAGGTCCTCTCACTCTCTCATGCACTCGCTCTGATTTATTTGCCAAGGTGCATCAGCTTCCTGCATCACCTTGCCTCTGAGTGATGATGATGACGATGATGATCTGAGCAAGGCTCAGCCGAATTTTGAGAGCTTACCACGTCAGTAATGTTTCCTTTATATTTATATTAATACCCGCAGTCATGTCAGGAATAAATCATTCCATGTCCTACCGTTAAAGGAAAATAATCAACGCCAGCAGAGTTTTCCCACCTCGTACCCAGCGTTCCCAGCATGGACCTCAGATCACCATCACCAGGTTAAATCCTAACATATAGAAAGCGACTGAGCTTATTTTGTACGGCGAATATATTATATTTGCTCGCATGCAGTGGTAAGGCATGTCAGTAATAATCAGAAGGTCCAAAACCGACATAATATATTTACATACTCATAGCACTGACATGAAGCTCTAGACAAGAAACAATGCCATGGTTAGTGTGAATCGCGTACATTAACATTAATATTCATTGCTTGGTGTGTGATGTTAAATATATTTGAAAACTCAAAACGTCTTGAGGTTCAAGATATACAAATGTATAAAAAGTTTCCTTTGTAAATTTTCACAACTGTCGTAGAGAGGGTTCTCCGCGTTCTCATTTCTAGCCAACGGCAAGCTCCGTTACCTCAGCGCCACCTGGGATTTGCGCCGATCTCTCACTAGTGTTGGGTAGACGAGTGTGTCTGTTTCTGATAAAACGGCACAAAGATGCATTTTGACAGCGTGGGAATGAAACAGGCTCCGCCCCCTACCGGTTGAGCTGACATCATGATGCTGCGTCTGAAGCCAAACCCCTCTTTTTTCTTTTTTTTTAAATAAAACATAAGAACTTTGCTCGCCATTGAAGTCAGAAACGATTAAAATAAGTAAAGACATACCAAGGTTCAAACTCGCGTTTAAAAACCCGTCAGTCTCAGTGAAGGAACTCATCCCTGGATCAAGCACGCAGAGCTTAAAATGACATCAGCGTCCCGACGTGCCTGTTTCTGAGGTCCAGCTGATCCTGACTGATGTGCAATCTTGTCATTCATACCCCGGGCTCTTTGATTTCCATCTGCTGCACTGGGTTTTCGTCTTCCTCATTAATTGATCGAGTGTGATCTTCAAAGCCTCAACCTGTCGCTCTGTCCAGTGCGGTGAGGCTTTCTGGGCAATTAAAATGGACTTCCTATATTCTTCTCTGTCCACACACACACACACACACAATTTCTGCCTAACCTTTTTATACCACATTTGCACGGTGCCTCCTTCATTAGTTCACTTCACAGCGCTGTCTTTCCCTCCTAGTTTAAATACTTCTACAGAGCACATTCAGAGGATGTGAATAGGTAATAAAAGATGCATGCTCGCTGCTTCGCCTCAGCTTGACTTCACTCTTTCTTTCTCATTGCCTTGTTTGACGTCGGAGCGAGAAGCCGACGCTCCAGGTAGCTCTCGCTCGGTAAGACGTCGGATATAATGATGTTTCCATCGTCAGCATCACCTCTGCTCAAGACCTTTAATGCGCTCTCTTTTTTTTTTTCCCCATCATTTATTCCAGACTCCATTTCCTTCCCTTTCTTTGCCGCTCTCGGCTGGTGATCTTTCCGAAAACATTCAGCTCCTGAGCTCTTTTTAATTCTCTCTTACTCCGTTTGAGTTCAATTCTTGTTATATACTGTATGTATGTACAGATGAAAAACTCCACGAGCCAACAGGATAGCTACAACGCTCTTGTTATTGAGTCTACACATCAGAAGTGAGGATGAACGCCGCTCCTGTAAAAAAAAAGATTCTGGGACAACAGCGCATGGGAATGGCCAATGCCTATACCATAGACTATTGAAGCCTTTAGAATAGTTATGCCATTGGTGAAACCTTTAAGGTTTTATGTAGGATCAAAGTTGTATTTAAAATATCTCTTAAGTGTAGAGAAGTAGAGAAAGTAATCAGGTGACTGACGTTATGTCTATACACGCTCTTCTGTTCATCATAACTCCGTTTAATTAAGATCATCATCCAGGGAATGTTGCAGGGTTAAACATTAATCATGTTCTTCTTTAATGGAGAAATTAAACTAGAGCTAGAAAAGACATTGGCTTTGATCTTTAAGCATGTGTACCAGAAATTAAATAGAATTACTCATTTACCGTGAGCTTTGAACAGGGGATCTCCGACTCAGACCCTGTAGAACGGTGCTCGTTTTCCTTTTCTGCCACCAGAGCTGCGGCCTGGGGCTCGCCTGAGGGGCCTGAGGGAAATCAGATGCTCCGAATCAGGCCCGTAGTTTGGGTTATGTTGAACACAGGATGCTGGAAGGGAAAGTTGCAGGAGATTAACCCACAGACAGAGACAAACGGAGAGGGAAAATCTGTTAATACAAAAAACTAGTATTTTTCAGTTTCAAGCAAGAATCAGGGAGTGAAAACAAGACTCAAAAAAATAGACCAATCAAATTACAATAATATATTTTACAAATGGATTTGAAGTTCATACTGAACTCACTTTCAGAGTTTCATAATCTAGCTTCACATCAAACGTATGCGACTTTTGATTGCTTAAGTTCTCAGAGCCCTATATTTCTAGACCCCTATATTCCCAGAGCCCTGTTTTTCCGGTCTCCTATATATCCAGAGCCCTATGGTCTCAGAACCCTATATTTTCAAAGTCTCATCTTTCCAGACCCCTATATTCCCAGAGCCCTATATTCCCGGAGCCCTATATTTCCAGACCTCTATATTCCCAGATCCCTATATTCCCA
>JAQQZR010000012.1:894620-907324 GCA_030068235.1 Notoglanidium macrostoma
ATAATAATAATAATAATAATTATTATTATTATTATTATTATTATTATTATTATTATTATTATTATTATTATTATTTAGAATGACATTTTCTTGACAAAGTGGCCTCTGGCCTTTTCAATGGGGATCTAAATCTGATTTCTGTAAAGCTACTTTGTGACAAGATCTGCTGTTTGACGTACCATATAAAAATTAAAAAGTCTATATTTCAATGTGTGGAATAAAATAAGCGCCAGTGCATTTACTTTAATTTCTAGTGCTGAAGTGAAGTGAAACTAGTGCAATCTTGGCTTATTTCAAACTGTATTTGTGTTGTTGTTGTTGCAGTGCTCAGGATTTCTTTTCTACTTTATTCCTTTTTATAGCTCATAAAGCCATTTTCTTCTTCTCCATATAATCCGCACCATCACATCACAGCCGTCACATGTCTCCACTGTATGCACCGAACGCAGGTGGAATCAAACCAAGGCACAGCCACCCGGGTGTGTTTGTCCGCGTGAGCCCGAGCTGCGCATGTGTGCTACGGCATAGGGACGAATGGGTTTCATTATGTTCTGCTGTAAATACTGGGAAAATGTGAAAGTAATTGCATATGTGTGCACTATATGTGCAGTAGAGGTGTGTGTTTGGGATCGTGTCTGTATATTTAAATTGTTAATAACCATGGTAAGATTAAACAACAGAAAGTAATTGGTATGTTCCAGTCAGAGGGCTTATTGCTCAATTGGGGGTTTCAGTCATTGTCGGGGAAAAGAGTAAAGAGATAGACTGAGAAGAGATAGCGTGTAGCTATTAAGTCAAGGACTGAAAGTAGTGGTTTGGGTAATGTCTTGTTTTTTGCGTACTTGTAAACACCTTTGCAACTTTGCAATACCTTTTTCCTTTTTTTTGCACTTTGGTCGGAATTACGGTTTGCGGCACTGAAAATAATCTTAATAATCTTGCACTATAGTGCAATCTATGTGCTTTGGGGTTAATTCAAACCCTGTACAGCTTTTCTTAGACCACAGTGTGTGTGTGTGTGTGTGTGTGTGTGTGTGTGTGTGTGTGAACACCTGATTCTTCCCACGGTGAGGTTGTAGAGCTGAACATGCTGAATGATCTCATCCAGCAGCCGATCTGTCATAGTGTCAAAATCTGCAAACGTGTCAGTCTGCAGAGAGAAACCGCCGGTGTGTATGAGAATGTGCTGACGAGAGCGAGCATTAGTGTCAGTTCAGCTCATTAGAGGTGACAAAGGTCCTTAACCATTCTGATTCCTCATAATTATATTCACTGTAGCGTTATATGGACTAGTTTTGAAAAAATAAATAAATAAAAATTACGCTATGACCATATGTTCGGACCAAATGCACCAGAATTCACTTGTTGATGTGGAAATAGGCAGCGACAAGTTCATTCATAACGCTTTGTCTTTCAAACTTTAGTTAAAGACGCAGGGAAAGCAGATTACAGATCAACCAGCATTACTACTGTAGCAGTTTGTGATTTGTTTAGGAGCGTGGATTATTGGTTACCTGGTTGCGTTCAGACATGAGGAAGTCGAGCCTTGACCCTGGCAGGCCAAGTTCTATGAAGGTCTTCACTAAACGCAGGTCTGCACTGTTACCTGAAATAATTGACAAAAAAGTCTATAAAAAATACCACCTTAGCCATGATTCAGGAACGTTTACCTAATGACAAGGCCGGTAAATGGCATATTCGCTGGTGCTGTGGTTATACAGGTCTCTGTAGGGACAAAAATGAATCTAGATTGTTTGGTGGATCAAGTAGCTGTTTGTCTCGCACTAATCTTTTTCTCTTATTAACTCATTAACTCTGTGCTGTTTGTCAAACAACTACCTGGCTGGAAAATGTTTAGAGGCACATACGTGACCCATTTCTGTAGGATTCATCTGGAAGCAAGGACGTACTCACCATCCAAACCGTGAACACACACTACCAGGTGGATTCCATCCTCAAACTCCTCTTCTTCCTCTTCAGGAGGGAAGTATGGATGATCAGATGCGAGGAGAGGAAGATCACTGTAAAGAGTTGCTCGGAATCCTAACTTCCCCAGAAAAGCCTCTTTAGCTTTATAGAAACTGGAACGAATAAAACAATCCGTTGGACTGTCACTCATTTGCTCGCACAGTATCTGGGCAATATTCATGTAAACAAACTGTGTTGTAACTTACTTTATCATTCTCTCACTGATTTCTTGTTCAGTACAGAGTGAGGTTGAGGAGGATGAGATGATTCCGAAAGAGCCGAGTGGCTGATGGGTAATGGGGGAGTTGGCCTGTCGGACAGAAAGGCCACTGACAGATGGTGAGTCACGAAGTACAGAAGAAAAGGGAAGGCAGGTTGGTGCACATGAAACAGACAAATTTACCACCTCCACCACTTTCTTATTCATAAATGCCAAGCCTGAACTTGGCACCTGATTGGTCCTTGCATGTCCCTCCTTCCCATTTTGCTCTCTTCCATTGGTTGGAAGCTCCTTGAGGTCACTGGGTTTGCTGCCAGCTTGGCTGTCAACATTATAGCTAATCTGATTTTCACGGTTTGTTGCATCTGTGATACTCCCATGCTCGATATCCTCAAGCTCACTAAGATGAATGTCATGGAAACTAATGGCATCACAACTGTGACTATCGGAATCATTACTAGTAACCATGTTTGTCACCTTGTGTTCACAACATTCTGTGTCACAAATCCCAGTGTTCCAACTCAAATCTCCATCATGCGACACACCACTACAATATTTTACATCCTCGTTATCGCTTGCCTTATCAGGGGTTTCTTTTGCAAATTTGTGAAAAAGTAATACTTCTGAGATGTTACTTATCAACCCAGTATCCGTTTTGATATCTTCAGTCTCCGTCCGTTTGCTTGGCATCTCCTCAAACAGTTCTTGATTAGATTCCTCCTGTCTGTCAACTACATTGGTGCATTCTATATTCTCTCTCATCTGACTGGAAGCCTCTATGTCAAGCTTCCCTTGACTAGTTGGGTCCTGCATAGCATTGTCGTTATTGTTGTCAGGGCTGCTGATCTGTGGAGCTGATGCAGATTTTGTGAGTGTGTTGAGTTGCCTTTGTCGCTCCTCATCCTCATCTTCATAAGGCAGGGAGCTAATGGAGCTTAGTGAGGCTTGTGTTGCACTGGGAAGGCTGCCATGGCTCTCGGTCTGAAGGCCTTCTAGGGAGTTCCGATGCACCCGCCGACGACAAAGGTGCAAGGGGTCACGACTTCCAGCGGCACCAGCTCGGATGTCCAAGGGCCAGGCCACAGAGCTGGGTTCACTTTCGATACCAGAGTCAGAGATCACAGAGGAAGAACGCTTCATTATCTTCAACTTGCCCAGAAATCCAGCTCTCGGAGGTGTCTCAGACAAGGGGTGGTCCAGCGGTAGAACGTTGGTGTTGTGTGGAGGTGTCATTGGTCGGTACGTTATGGAAGAATTAGCCAACAACGCATCAATACTACCATCAGCTTGGTTCAAAGCTGGTGTTTCTGTGCAAGTGTCCTTCAAAACTGCCTCTTCTTCCTTGCTGCAGTGTTTCTCAGAGATGGATTGGATCTCCGAATCACTGTTCGCAGAAGTAAATTTCATGTTTTTTGATTGAACGAGCAGCACTGCGTCCCCCTTGTATGGGTCAGAATCATTAGGTCTGACCTTTATGTGTTTCAAACCAGTTCTGTCAGTATACTGTTGAGACAGTTCTTCTTCTATGGCAGTGGTTCTGTCCAATTCTCTTATCTCGCTCTCCTGATGACTGTCAGCACTTAATTCAACTTTGGATCCAAACTCAGTTTTAGTTGTGTCTATGCATGTATTCCCATTTAAAGAGCCAACTGGACTTTCCAATTCAACCACATCCCCCTCTCTGTCGATGACAATGGCTTTCTCCCTTCCAATTAGAGCCATGTAGGTGGGTAGGTCCATGAAGTCTTCAGAGGCAGGATCCTTACTGCTTATTGCTGGTGATTGAGGTCTCGTCTCCGGTGGGGGCATGGAATGCTTTCCTGTATCAACAGAATCAGTAGATTTCTGAGAGTTTGAGCCTATCTGGTTTGGTACATGTGGTTTATAATCTAAAAAGGAGAAATAAAAGCAAATTAAATGGTTACTTTGAGAAAATGTATTTCAAAATAATTCCCCCTACAACTGAGCTCAAGAAGTGGCTGAACAGGTACTTTTTTTTTCAAAGTTAGCCATGCGTGTGCCAATTATACACCTTGTAGTGATTTTAAGGATCCAAGTTCGCGGAGAGCAAATGTGAAACAGGCAATCCAAAGACAGGAAAAGCAGATTAGCAGTCACAGATATACAACACTGATGTCTTTCCAACAGCATGCACTTTCAACTTTACCTAAACAGGGTGCATCCACGAATCTGTCCTCAAAGATGATTGGCAGGCTGTTCCAGTCACCATCAATGTCGAGGCACTCAATTGGCAGAGGGGGCATAAGACTGAGATACTCCGAATTCCTCAATTCCACAGCCACCTGAGCATGCCTACTGATGCTAAGGTAACGGGAAAACAGGGTGGGATGTGTAAATCTTTATTATTTTCTTCAAATCGAAGCATACCTCATTTCATTTTTTTTTAGCTACAGAAAAATTCTTTTTTGTTAAAATTCCTTCAATGCATGGTGTATTCATGATTGGTCGGTTTGAGACCAGACGTTTCCCATCGTCCTGTGCCATTCTCCTGTTGATGGATTTTAGCTGTTCCTTGTAACAGTTCTCGCATACTGAGCTTTTAATACAATTTTCTCACACTGACAGAACTTTGTCATTGATTTGTTCAATGGCCAACGACAATAATATTCATAGTGCGTTCCCTTTGAACAGGAAGTCAGAGTTCCCCGACGGAAATTTAACCTGGAAAACCCCCTGAATTCACATTTCTAACAGTAGCTAATCTCGCTAGAACTGGTATTTCTAATGGTTTTCCAACTTGCCGTACTGGAACATGGTCAGTTGGGGTGTAACGTCATTCCCAGCTCCGAATCCCAACTTCTGAGATAAACGGAATGCAGGATGAATCTGCCACCAGTGAGCATGCCACATTATGCGCTCTAAGATCATCGAGCTCAACTCGCATCCAAAGAAATGTGTGATAATGTATAATTTTTCTGTAAACCTGGTTTCCCATACAAAGCTACACAATCAGCATTAACGAGGTAATGCGTTTCCTGATATTTATGAGTGCACAGGTTTAAAAAGTGAAAGACAATTCTTGGTGCTCACAGCTCCTCCTGAAAGGTGAGTGAAGACTCTTTGGGGTGCTCAGTGAAGAAGTAGCCCTCGGAGAATCTCCGGACCTGAAGAAAAGATAAATCCACATTTACAACCACATCGAAGTCTCCACATGGGGCATAATTATTTGGAGCCTATGTAACTGGTTGAACATTTATCTATCTGGAGAAAAAAAAAAAAAAAAAAGGCTGGTCTGAATTTTTATCTACTTAATAAAACCAGAATTGTTCTGTAGTTGGAAACATCTCACTAGGTAATCTAATACACAACCTCACTGTCATTTCCCTCTATCCTTACCTAGGGCTTATGCTATACTTGCTAATCCCCACACGTATCAACGCTGGAGTAATTACTTCCTATCCAGATTTCTTGGCATCTCTTCAAATCAGGTAATAAAACTATTACACTGACTATCGGTTTTCACGGGGTATTGTCCAAGGCTCATTTATTATTAAAATATCTCTCTGTTCTTGCTTTCCTCTTATAGCTCCACTTACTTTTATGGTCCATGTAACATTTTTTGTAATACGAAAGGAGATTGCGGTTTCCCTCAGGACGTTACAGCAGAGGAGGAACCTAACCAATAATGCAAATGGGTAAATGCTAGAACTCTAATGTAAATCCGGATTAATATGTATCACTGATGTCCACTTGTTTTATCTACCTGCTGGAGTTATGTGCAGGTAAAGACATGAGTATAATTTTAACCCAAGCATACATGATGGGTTTGTTTACAAATGCTTTGTAAGCCGATGAGAGAACTCGTAAGGTTTTACTAGCAGGTTCACCCACCCTGAGCTTATGGTGCTCCTGGGCGAGGTAGCTGCGGACCTGGGAATTTGGAACGGCCGCTTCAACAAACTGAGCCCAAAGAGATGCGAGCCTGGCACACAGCTGAGCTAGATCCCGAGAGATCTGCTCGGCGACCTTCTCATGACCACTCTGTAACTGCAGAGACCGAAAAAAAAATAATGTTAAACGATAGTAAACCAATGACTAATTGATCACAAAGGCACTAATTATTGACTATTTCTTCCTTTATATTTATATGAACAGATGTTGATTGGCATTTCATTTCAGCAACAGACAACTCATACATCTTGTCGCTATGTTTTAATGCTGTCCCCATTTCTTTTCCGCTACCGTTACCTGATATAAAACGGTAAAAATAGACATGCTAACTAGGCTAAGGTGTTCTAGGACCACTGAATAATTGTCATGTCAAACTAGACTACCCATAAAGCCATGCGGCTGACACACATGGCCACAAAGGACTCCAGCTCCCATCACACACAGTCCCTCTCATGTGATTACTGACCAACACGCCTTACCTCTATCACGCACACTGTATATATGGATACTGAGGAGCTGAGCCGGGCGTACTGCTACAGACACCTTCATACTACTTCGTTTTAAATGGGACTTTTGCACTAGGACTCGTGCAGTTTGGATCACTTTTGACTTTGAATGAAAGTGAGTTTTCCAAACCTGTAACTCGATGGAGAGTTTGTTCAGCGTTTCCTCAACCAGCAGCTCCTCTGCGCCAAGAAAGACACGAATAATCTCTAAATGTCTCAAGCACCGATCGCATTCAAATCCATATGACATGCACTTAGAAGAATACCAAATCTAAAGAGGTTGAAATAATAATCAATGCACGTTTGTCCCATAAAAAGATGATAAAATAAGACTTGTGCGTTTAATTCTGAATGATTGGGATGGACTGCGTGAACGTCGAGTATTACACGAGCGTTGTGTGAATGTTATGAGCGTACCTATCTCACAGCACTGCATTTGAGGATTGTCCTTCATCAGCGCTGCATAGTAGAAGCTCAGGCCTTTATAAGCAGCCAGCAGGAGGCGACAGAGAGACCTGTGCCACGTATGAGCTCGCTGCAGGCAGTTCTCTGACGCCACGTAAAAACTGCCCTGTAAACACACACACACAGACTGCAGGTCAGGTTTTACAGTCTACTGGTAAATCTCTGCAGGACAGAACAGAGCAGCTTTAATAAAATCTTAAACAAAAATCTTCGGACGTGGAACATGACAGGAATGCGCAGCGTTAGCGAGACCGCTGATTGGCTAAAACATAGAAGGGCTTTTCCGCTACAGCGGATGTTATACTGTATGTGGGCAGCAGCCACAATGTGCATTAGAAAGCGCGAGCAAAAATACAATATTTCACGCATTTGCTCGCTTTTCAGTGAACGAGAACTTAAAAGGAAATGAATGAATGGGAACACACACCCGGCTGAGGTCAACTGAATGTAGGTGGATTTGCAGTTGAGATGAACTAATGGTTATAATAACGATAAGTAGATCTATGAATGGATGCACCTTCTCAGTATATTTGCTTGTGGCGCTAAAACTTTCCCATCCAATACTGAATACCCAAAGGTAAAAAGGTAGCACATACAAAATTACACACAATCTCCTCGTGGAGTCATTAGTGAAATCAGTTTAGACATTTATAACTGCCTCTCTCTCTCTCTCTCTCTCTCTCTGTCTGTCTGTCTGGATATCTCTTTCTGTGCTGTTAGCCCGGCAGCCGTGAGCACATTCGCTCCAGCCTGAAGCTCGATAATTACAAGAAGATCAAACGCAGAGGAGAGCACTAAGCCCAGCAAGTTTACAGCAGTTCAACAAGGAACGTGTGTTGCGTGAGTGCACGTGGCACTCCCTTACGGTGTGACTTCCAGACATCCTGGTCACAGGAACAACACACAAAACTACACACATTCCTACTGAAGCTCTTTAACACAAATAAATATCTAATACCCAGATGGGCAAATGTGTCTATGAAACACGGAAGGTGGGAATAAGCAAAAGTAGGCCAGCTGTAACTACAGCACAGTTCAGCAAAAATGTGAAACAACGTGAGAGGAAATGAACTGCATATGGGTCTCCGGTTGTCCATTTGCATCTCTACTGTATTGTCTTACTATAATACATTGCACAATCATGACATGTTTGTCGGGTTGAACTAAAGTGCGCAGTATGATAAAGGTTTATACTTGACTAGCAGAATGAGCTGGTGTGGATTAAAATACTACATTTGATGGTGGCGATATTACTACTGGCGCTGGGATTCGGGTTTGGGTTAGGGTCGGGCTTTAGGGCAGGGTCGTCAAACTTGTTCACAAAGGGCCGGTGCGGCTGCAGGCTTTCATTCCTACCTGCCTCTTATTTAACTGGAATGAAAGCCTGTAGCCACAACGGCCCTCGTCTGTGGACGAGTCTGAAGAAGGTTTAAGGGGTTTGTGCTGAGTTTGAGGGTTTAGGCTTGGGGATGAGATTGTAGGGTAGACGTTTGGGTTGGATTGTTTGGGGTTTAGGATTGGATTTGATGATTTATAAGCATGGATAAAATTTGAAAGTGAAGGATTGAGTTTGAGATTAGGCGTAGGATCAAGACTGCAATTTAGGGTTCATGGCTGGGGTCAGGATCAAGGGTTGAAGGTGTAAAATTGGGGTTTAATATTAATGTTGGAGGTGGGTTTAGGACTTGCTAGATTTAAGGGTTTAGATCGGGTTTATCTTAAAGACGTAGGGTTATGGATCGAAGGTTGATGAGTTAGGTTAAGGGTTTAGAGTTAAGAGCAGAAAGGTTTAGTGTTGGATACTGGCTGGGGTTTAAGGTTGAGGTTATGGTTAAGCAATTGAGTGTTGACAGTTTAACAATGTCTGTCTGAGTTTAAGGCTGGGGTTAATATTAGGGTTTAAGGTTGAGGGTTGGGAATAGCATGAAGTTATAAGCATGTAAAACTTTTTTTTTAGTCATTGGTGGAAATCTGGGGGTCGGGCAGAAGACAAAATGTGATAAAGGGTCATGGAACTTTATTTTTTTCTACAATACATAAATGACTTGTACGTATATATACAGTATATATATATATATATATAAATGACTTTTTGACTGTGTTTGACTAGCATTCTCCTCTTGCTTGTCTTCAGTTTGGTATTTCACAGTTATTTTTGTAGTGCTTATTATAACTGTGTGTATGTAAAAGTTTTCACCTGTAGCACAGTAATGTCACTGTATATACATCATTGCAGCACTTTATGCACATGGCAATAGCTTGAAATTTGAAACCTCCGAATATTGAACAGTAGCTAAGGCGACACATTCAAATTTTCTTCTCCTTTTTCGACTTATTTTCTCCTTCTCATTGTCCGTTTATGCACAAATCTGCTTTTTCAGTGTGTGTCTTATTTCTATTTTATTCTGTAAGTTTAATAGTTTATAAGACTTCTGCATTGGGTTCTATTTCCTCATTTTGTGCATTGTGGCAATTTTGGTTTCACCTCCTCCTCCATTAGGGGGCGCTGTTGTTCAGTCACTGCGTCGCTGGACTGAATCTTATTATTTCATTACCTCTGCAAGGTATTGTATACCATGCCAGTAAACACCATCTTTCTGGCAGCTTTTTTTTTTGCCTGGTCTGGATGAACTCCATATTCACTGCGACCCTGAGCAGGATACTGAAAGTGGGTCAGTGAGTAAGAAAGGAAGCATCAGCAAGAAATAAACGTGTAGAAGCGGCATCTTATTCATATGTAGCAACTCTTACACACACTCGCCACCTCTGTGTGGGGAGAGACTAAGTTGGAGCGATGGATGGAGTAAGATACAGATGGAGAGATGGAAAGATGCTTGCTCTGTCGGTTTCTCCTGCAGCTACAAGATCGTTAAAGCCATGCTCGTTACACTGATCAAACAGTGGGTAACTTACACACACACCAGGCGAAACACTGTGCTTATTAAAGCACCCTGCAGGGGGGGTGTTAACAGGAACCGTGCTGCGCCATAAGGGACTGCTTTATACATTTACCGCCTAAATGGAACCTGCCTCGAGGAACCATAACCATAATCATCCATCTGCCAATCAGGGGTGGGCGGAGCCATGTGCTGTCCAATTAAACAGCACTATTATTTAATCGGAGGCTGATAAAGGTGGGGGGAAATGAACTCTACTCATTACGCAGTGTTTCCCACATGTCCCAGACAATGTCTGACATTTGTAGATGTTTGTAGATCCGTTGTGTAGCTTTAGGGCACTTGGACATGGCACGTAAGAGGCAGGTTTACATTCTGTACAGTAAAAGGGATGCATTCGTGCGCATGTATGGAATACTCTAGAATGCCTCAGATGTTGCGTTACTAAATGCATTGGCTACGAAGTGCTAGCAGCACCTTTCTCCAACACACACACACACACACACACACACACTGTCAGGGTCGGGATTATTGAGTTGGGATATGCTGCAGCAGAAGGTTAATTGGACTTTAATAAGAGCTCAGTGTGCGAACGCAACTCATTTCCCCAGCGGTACCGCCGGCTTCATCTGCCCTTAATCTCCTCTTCCCGTCACTCTATCTGGCTCTCTCATTAGAACCCCATACGCGGTACTACATGTCTAATTGTTCATGCTATGCTCGTACAGTATACGCTAATTCTTCTAGGAAGTTGTCTAGGGCTAGCTGACAACGTTCACAAAATCACCAGGCATTCAAAAATCTTCAAATGTCACAAAATAATTCAAGGGAAAGCCGAAGTTGATTCGGCGGTGTCTTTTTTTTTTTTTTTTTAGTCGATCAAATGTGTGCTTAGCAATTAGCAAGCTGTCAGTCAATGCTCACAGATACCCAGTAATACTAAAAGACTGATTTGAATTAAAGGACGGTACTTTTTAACCCGCTTATAGCACATTTAATGTCGCAGAATATCTGAGTTCCTGCTCGAGTCCCTGTGAAAGAGCTGCTTCCGTAGAGAAATAATGCATCGGCGCGAACGGAAACCTGCGTTAATATTTTTAACAGGGATCAGAAGTTACCTCGGTGAGGATCGGTCTACAGTACCCCGCCCCAAACATCAGGTTCTCCACTGACATCACAGGAGGCGGGGCCTCACTCTCTGGAGAGCCCTTTCCCAGCCACGCCCCTTTACTGCTGCGTGCAAAACTAGAGAAAGAGACAGTAGAGGAAGAGAAAGGTCAGTGCCTCTTCTCGAGGCTGATTGATTGTCTTGGGTGTAATCAGATAAATGGAAGATGGAGCTGTAAGTGAAGAGCATCGACACTGAGATTCATCGCGACAGCGTGTCAGAGAGTTCAAGATGTTTGCTGCATTGCAGCATTAACGCAGACGTCCGTCTGGTATGAAACGCCGCTAAACCGCTTTGTTTTTAATTAGGCTTTCCCCTAATGGCCACATTCACTTTGGCTTGTCACATGGAAAAAAAAAAGCAGCCTTTTAAGGCACTAAGCCAGCCTGACAAAACATCCCTGTTTCTCCTGCATCGTGAAAAAGTGGGGGCGGGGTTTACCTGATTAGTGGTTGGTGTAGAGCCACTAAAGAGGCGTGAACGGTGATGGAGATGACAGACAGGTGGAAGTAGTCGAACATGACGGGAAGGTGGTGGTGCAGGCCGCTGCGTGGGTGGAAATGGAGGCCCAGCGTCCGACTGCTGATCACTGGCACTGAAGAGATTTCAGCCAAGCTTAACACACACACACACACACACACACACACACACACACTGTGAATGATTGATTAAGAGTGGTTTTGGGCAACAACAACAACAAAAAAAAAAAAATCAGAAACACATGGGAATAAATAATAATTAATCAACATTCTGTTGGATTTCTTTACGCATTCTTCACTTCATTACATCATTTCTGTCTCACCTGCCTCGCTCCAGGAACCCTCTTCTATTTCCTGTTTCCTGTTAATGTGTTTTTTGGCATAAGTTTCGCGTCCTTGAATCCTTAACAGTTTTACACAACCGTAGCTTGTTATTATAATATTTATAATTGGTCAGGATTGTACATGAGTAGCATAACTGTCTGACTGACCACGCATACGGTGTACACCTTCCCATCGTCTCATTTTTTATAAGTTTAAGCCTGCCTCATTAGTGAAAGCCTCCTCTGTTTCCTGTTGAAGCCTGCTCGGTTCCACGCTGCTGAATCCGGCGTGTTCGATCTACTGATTAGGTGATTAAATGTGTAATCGATAATGTATTCATCACACTACACCCTCTCTGTAATGTTCTGAATGGTGTTTGGTTTGAATTACGCTTGCAAACGCTTTTAGTACATCGTTAGCTAAAGATTAGAGATAATAACAGTGTCCCTGCTAAAATATGCATGTTTACGGTGGTTCTGGAAGTAAATTCAGATGTAGCTGCGGGATAGCAGAGCTGCTGTTTCAGCGCTTTCTATACACTGAAGTGTAAAACCGTCTCAGCCGACATTTTATCCAACACGTGTCACAATTTGTGGTTCATCTGTCCTGTTAAAACTGTGTTAAAACATTTAATAGGCACCCATCTGTGACTGGTAAAACCACGATTGGATCAACTTGTGTGTGTGAGTGTGAGTGTGTGTGTGTGTGTGTGTGTGTGTGTGTGTGTGTGTGTGAGAGAGAGAGAGAGAGAGAGAGAGAGAGAGA
>JAQQZR010000012.1:946525-966421 GCA_030068235.1 Notoglanidium macrostoma
CGCCCCCCGCCCCCTCTCCCCCTCTCTCCCCCCCCCTCTCTCTCTCCCCCTCCCTCTCTCTCTCCCTCTCTCAGGAGGTGGGCGTGGCAGCAGGTGATGGCGGAGTGTGTGACACGTCTAGCTCTCCTCTTCATGCTGTGCGCTCCTGCTCTTGCACGTAAGTCTCCTCCAAACCTAGCAACGCACAGCTGTGCCATTTCAGCGCACTGTAAATAACCCAGTGTGTCATGATGCAGAGTTTTGATCTGTTTACAGTTACATTTAATGTTATATAATGCTATCCAGGAAAGCTATCCAGGTTCCTTTCCGTTCTCACTCATGTTATAAACATGAGTTATAAACAAAGTTATAAACAGCCGTTTCCTCACCAGCATTTCTTTATTTTCTCATTCCTTGCATACACATTTAAAAAATCTATATATCCTAAAAGATGGTGAACTGCAGTTCTGACTGAGGGCTGTGGACTGCAGGAAGGAGGCAGAAGAGTTTCGAGATCGGGAAATCTCTGCTTGCGATCTTTCACTCTGTAGAACTTTCCGCACTGTTGTCATTTTTGATATTATTTTTGCTCTCCCATTCACATGCACGTGCACATATTCATGATATGTTTGTTCTCCTCTTGTAGATTTTGAAAAATAATATTAAAGAAATTTCTACTTCGTCTTTCTTTGTTTCTTTCTTTCTATCTCTCCCTATCTTTAATAGTCCAAAGCGTACTTTTGTACGTTGCTAACCGAGTCTTTATAGTCCTCCAGAGTGGTTGAGATGTGGCTCCTCCATCGTACAGTAACAGAGCTAGAGCTTCTGTAGCAAGCGCTGAGAAAATGAGATAAAAGCAGGTTCTAGTGTAAGATGTCACTTACTGTAGCTTCCAGTCAATAATCAGCACAACACACTACATTGTTTTCTCTAATTTTACAGAACGTTAAGAGTTTATTTCTTGCTATTCTGTGCCACTGTTAGTTGTAAAAGCGCTATCGGGATATTTTTCAGGATATGTGGTGCAGAACGTGTCCAGCGCTAAGCTCGAAGTGTTCTTAAGACGGAACGTTCCTGTTCTGCTGGACTGCCTCTAATACCGATGAACACAAATAGCCCGTGTCGTACTGTACGATTACGACAGATAATCTTTCTCCTGATGATTCATCTGCTTAACTGAAATGTTAACTCTTCATAGGGCTTCATCACACTATATTCTTTTTCTGATGGCCTGAAGGAAGGATAAAGGATACATGTACATATCCGACATGTTCCCGAAAGAAACCATTAGGAACCACTACAAATATTGAATTGTTTCTATTGCTTGTGGTTGGTTTGTTTATTGGTTGATCGTTTCATTGCTGTCATAGAAGCCAATCTCCCAAATGTCATAGCATTTACTCGTGTTTATTCAGAAGCCGCAAACCACACGCATTCTGTCTGGTTATGTAAAAATTCAACCATTTTCTTCCCGAAAGTGTTTTGCGGTGAGAGGGAAGTGGGTGGCCGTGCCGCAGACAACCTGGCTGGAATTCTCACGTGATTTCGGGGGCACAGACGCCACAAACAGCTGTGTTACAGCTGTGAAATCTCTGATGGCTTAAAGAAGAAACGCGCCAGAGTTTGCTTAATAGATCATGCATTATTAATGCACACAAACCTTGGTTTATACCTGGACAATGTGCAACGATTGGAGAACACAGTGTTCATAATCGCTGCTTTCTCTTTTCCAGAGCTGGATTTAAACAGACTTGACGGCGACACCGTCTGCCCACCACTGAAGAATGGACAAGATGACCTTCCAGGTAAAACCAGCATGGAACGCAGAGATGGATGATCTCCAATCACTATAGTTCTTTCTGCAAACCGCTTCATGATCTTCTCAAACTTCTCGAATTTTCTGGCTTTCTCTGACTCTCCTCATCCTTTTTCTAAGCTTCCTGGAGCGTCTCTGTCTGGCTCTTCAACCAAGTCTGGTTCACTCTTCTTCTAGATTGTATCTTCTCAAACATTCATCTGCCACTTCTGCTTCAGGATCTTCTCAATCATTTCCAACCCCATATAGCTTTTTTCATCTCCTTCTCCATCTTCTGAACCATTTACAGTTCCATTTTGGATACGTTTGCATCTTTTTAACTTCCACCCTCTTGTTTACCAGAGCAGTGAAACCTGAGATTAATTTCTGAGCTGTTTCTTCCATCACGTTCACACAGTGATGTAACAAATACATCAGCTCAGAGTATGCAGACTCGTAGCACGAGGTAGCTCCATACAATCTGTTCACACTCCTCATGCCCAAACCTTCAGCGCTTAGCGTTTTATTCATGAAAGATGGAAAGCCCGATGAGATTTTGTTTTCCGAAAAACCTCCTCAGATCTCCAACGAGCCAAATAAAAGGTTCCACCATCAGCAGCATGAACAATCCAGGCTCAGCAAGATCTTAATTGGTTGCACTCTGCCGGTTTTAGCAAATCTGCACAGAGGCTGAAACCGCTAATCACTCTCACGTGCGTATGCTGGAAAGTGTGTAAGCGGAATTTAGCGGCCCGATTTTCAGTACAAACACATGTTCAGATTATTACGCCACTCGTTAATGCGGAAATTCCATACAGCTAGCATTTACTAATGATAATCACGTAAAGAACCAAACTGTACAAAGCTGTGTGGACTAATGATAGTACAGATCTGCGAAAGTCCCCACTAAATGTCCCCACAAGGACAGGAATATCTGACACTTTTGACCTTGCAGCTTTTATGTAAAAAAAAAAAAAACCAAAACAAACAAACTAACTTATGATCAATGCAAGGTTCTCACAAGGATAGTAAGACACAAAGCTGTGTGTGTGTGTGTGTGTGTGTGTGTGTGCGTATTAGGTTTCGACCTGATCACGCAGTTGCAGTCGGACATGACTCCACTGAAGGGTGTGAGGAAGGTGGAGGGCTCCACATCCAGTCAGCTGGCGTATAGACTCGACCGTGAGGCCAACTTCCAGATCCCCACCAGGTAACACACACACACACACACACACACACACACACACACACACACACACACACACACCACTACTCTACTACTTATACACTGAAGTGGCGTTTATGTTGTCTTACTGCATTCAAATCATAATAAATGTGTGAAATGTATAAATACTACTAACAAATGTACCATTCACTGGCCACTTTATTAGGAACACCTGCAGTCCACCAGTCAGACCATTCTCCTCTAATTATACAGGTGTTCCTAATAAAGCGGTTGCTGATTCTATACACACGTGAGGTGTAACGTAATGCCACTATCTGGGGAAAAAAAAAGAATAATTATAATAATGATAATAATAAAAAACCACCTGCTTGTGTGAGCATTTTGCTGTAGCCTGCTGGATGATTCGCACCTCTAGCCTCCTACATGTATAATGTATTTGTATTCGGTGAAATTCCTAGCACGCACACACACACACACACACATGATAAAATGCTTGGCCAGTGTTGCATTATTACAGGTGTTGCATTATTACAGGTTACACCCAGGTGTTCCTGCTTCTCACCGAGCTACTCATTGACAGCGAAAAATAATAGTAATAATAATAATAATAATAACGGAAACATGTCCAAACCCATTTGCCATAAAAAAAAGAGCAAACAGAAGCTGTAAGACTGCACAGAAACACAGAAAAGTGCACGTCTGCACCGCAGTTAAACCCAAACGCAGACAGCGTGTGCACATCTGCAGATGATTATAGAGTAAATCACCTAGCGCATACTTCAGGACACCAGGCTCGGCTCATTACAAGAGCTGATCCATCAGCTGAGACGTAAGAATGCGCGATGCTAAACTGGTAACCCTAGGTTTCGATTATTTATTAGCTCCATTTGCATTGTAGATCCATTGGTGCTGTTGAGTTCTGGATTCTGATTGGTCAGAAGTTTTTACACGGCCCTCAAGAGCCATGGGTTGCTGTTATAACAGCAGTGTTGCTATTTAAAGCTAGTTTGAATGATTTGGTAGAGAGTGTCAATGCTGTTAGACGTGGCCTTTCATCTATTTTACTGTCCAACAGGAAACTCCATTTTTATCGCTTTGCCTTGATCCGTTTATGAGCTGGTAAACATCTGGCTACAGCTCCGTCCATAAACACACCCACCTGCAGAGAGCGTGGTCCTGTTAAGAACCCGATCCCCAGAGGCGGCGATGGTGCCCGTCCTGACTCGGCACATTCGGCCCCTGGATCATGCGGGTTTTTTTTTTTTTTTCCAGCTTTAAGCTCGAGGCACCATCCCGTTAAAGTCCCTTTGAAATGATGACGGTGGGGAACTTGCTCCCAGGCCACGAGGCTTTGAAGATTAAAGTGCTGCTGCTTTCGATTTATCTCATATTGGTGTATTTGATCATGTGGCTCTGGAGTCAGGACGCACAGAGGGAACGGCACTTTGTTATCACCAGAGCGTTTCTCATTCTTTTCCGTCACCTTCATGTTTCCTGAACAACGGCCGAGGTGAAATTAGCAGGCTTTGTGTGAGTCTCTGTCATGTGGCTCACAACTAATGAGAAAATGATGATTCCAGGGGTGCAATAGACATGATATTGAAACGAGAAGAAGAAGAAGAAGCGGATGTCATCCTGTCTTCTGTTTTTAGCACATGCTGCATTGTTTATTCAAGTCAACTATTATTATGATGTGCGGAGTTTGGATGATAATTGGTATTCGGATTGGTTCTGTGACTGTGAAAGAGTTAACACGTGTCTGCTCTTGTTCTCCTGAGGCCAACGTTCCCCAAAGGCTTCCCGGCGGAGTACTCATTCATGACCACATTCCGCATGATCAAGAACACAGTGAACAAAGTGTGGAACCTGTGGCAGGTGGTAGACGAGGATGGCGTGAAGCAGGTGGGGATGCGTCTGAACGGGGACCAGCAGGCCCTCGAGTTCTTCCTCACCACCATGGATGGAGATCTGCAGACCGTCAGCTTCCCGGGCCTGTCTGTGCTCTTCAACACCAAGTGGCACAAAGTGATGATCGGAGTGGAGAGTGAGATGATCACGCTGTATGTGGACTGCCAGCCCGTTGACCAGAAATCTATTAAGGAAAAGGGCTACGTCAGCACGGATGGAGAGACGCTCTTCGGGAGACTGGACGCTGATCCCCACAGCTCCGTGGTGGTAAGAATGCTAATGATTGGTGATGAACTGAGAAACTGTTTCTGGTTCACTGAACTGGTTCACAAACTGTTCATCAGGTCATTTGGTTAATGCCGCAAATGCATTTTTATCATAGTCGAGTGAACTTTCATCAATCACGATAGACTGAGATTCGTTTCTTTTTCATTCTGCAAGTCAATGTTTGACTCAGTGAATCATTTAGCCATGACAGAGATTCACTCCTCTCTAATTCAGTCAAGTCAATGTTTGACTCAGTTAATCATTTCAAAACTCTCTCATTTAAAAATTCAGTGTTTGAGTCTTTGAAGCTCATTTATTGTGTCAGTGCTTGAGTCAGCGAATCATTTTGGATGATTCACCCCTCTCTCATTCAACGATTCAGTGTTCAAAGATGAGATCTGCTCATTTGTCTCATGTTCAGAAATTCAGTGTTTGAGTTCGTGAATCAATTTAGTCAAGATTATCTAACTTCTGATTCAGCAAATCGGTATATGACTCAGTGACTCCTCTTGGTGAACACCAAGATGTGCTCAGTTCAACGACTCGGTTGAATCAATGAGTTCAATAACTCCCTTTTGAGCTCGTTCTGATATCTATAGCAATTCAATGTACTGTATGTGAATCCTGTAAATCAACAGATTCACATGAGTCACTGAAAAGAGTCAAAATGTCCATCTTTATTACTGTTTGAAATGTATGCTCTGTGTGGTAGGTATTTTCATTTCTCCTTGACTACACTGTGATATAGCATGCCACATGAATTTGTGTTCCTTTGTCGTGTCCTAGTTTGAGGTGCAGTGGATGCTGATTCACTGTGACCCAAAGAGAGCTCAGAGAGAGAGCTGTACCGAACTTCCTGTAGCTGAGGTAATCATCACATCACCCGTTTCACCCGTATCTGTTAATTTACTTTCATTGCAGGATCATGCTAAGTTCTTGAGTTCGAGACTTTTTCCTTTCTCCAATATGACATTCGAGCCCCTGTGAGAACGTTCACTTTCATACTTACTATAATGTCGCAATTCACTTTAACGTATTTTTCTCCACCGATCCCGACCCCGGTTTAGCTCATCAAACATGGATAATTACACATTACTGCGTCAACATGGGCGGAGCTTAAGTTCGGTTCTTAAATTCAATCATATGACATCACTACAACCGTTTCTTTTCATATCTTTTCCTCAATATAGTAGCATAAAATAGCCTTATGTTAACTAGCTTGGAGGTCAAATTAATTCACCCGTTTACAAAATTTAGCTACCGAACTTGATAGCAAACTCGGATACAGGTTTTATAAATACATTTTCTAATATTAGAAGGCCGATTAGCAAACTTTAGTTCACCTATTGTTACCTAGACATGCATTATTACATTTCAGCCATAGCATGTTCGCGAGCCGTTAAATATAGCTGTCTAGCTTAGCTAACACTTCTAGTCTAGTATATTGCGTAATAGTGATCACCTTTTGTTGAGCAGTGTATATCGCTGAAGAGGCTAAGAAATAGGCTAGCTGTGATGTCACATGAATGTATTACCAAGCTCCGCCCACACAGACTCGGGGACATGCGTTACTCTATCAAGGTTTTGACATTTACCATATGGCTAAAGTAATTTTTGTAATTAAGGCTCGCGTGCAAGCTTTACGCAAATGTTTAGCCATTGCTAGCTGTACTAGTTTCTTAAAGGCTGCGCTAGTGTTGGTATATTAGCAGCAACGTTAACGTTCTTGCTTTTGCTATTGTTTTTGTTTTGTTTTTTAATTCTGTTTATATTTCTGGTTCTGCGGGTGAGGTGTGGGGTGGCAGTTCTCACTAACTCTATAATAATTCTCTCCTTTTTGCTTCTTCAGATGTATGCCAATGCTGAGGTACTTCATTTTTTTCACTTTATGTTTTTTTTTAAGCCAATAATCTACTCCGATGCTTTGTCGCTTGATTGACCTCAGTGCTTTCTGCTATACTTACTGGGTGCTCCAATCACCCCAATGTGACAGGTGAAGATGAGAAGAGAGTTAGGCGTAACTGTTGATCTAAAAGATTACTCGTAATGCAAAACATAATGGAGAGTTACGTCTGGAAATTTCCAGCTAAGCCACTGTGGCGTTTGTAGAAAGTTCATCAGCAAGGATGGCTTTGGTGTGATTTCAGCCCCGGTTGAATGAATAAGAGAAAGATGCAACACATTGCAGGTGATAGCTTGGGTCTTACTCTTCGTTAGGTCACAGGCGGTTCTGTTCAGACGGCCCCTCGGGAGCTTATGAGGAAGAGATTCCATCATGTTAGTGTAGCTATTGGTTTTAAGTACCGCCAGGTGAAATGAAGAGTGAAATTCTGGAAGTCACTGCGCTTTAAAGAAGGCTCGGAGAGAAGACGTTTAGCTGGAAGTGAAAATGTTGCCACTGATTGCCTTCTAATCAGGTAAACGTTACAGACTGAAGTGAGCGCCCCGCTAATCCCAATAATGTTGGGAAAAGTTTACACGCATGTTAAACTCACCAATCACAAGGCTGATGTTCCTCCCAAACAACTTCTAAGAAGTTCATGCTACGATAGTCTGAACAACATAGTGAGTAATGGTGAACGCTAGCCTAGCAAAGGAAAACTAGCACGTGTAAATGTGATGTTATATGTACAGTGTATATACAGTCTGTATGGATATTTTCTTCTCGTTTAGAAAACAGACATTTGGAATTGGATGGTAAAGTTAATGAAGATGACGTTAAGCATCCTTGGCTGTAGCTTTAACTGAGTAGCTTGAACTGTAAAAGTAGGTCAAGGTTTTACACAGAGAAAAGAACACTGCGCTTCTCAAACTGCTTCATGTTAATTCTGTGTCGTGTCTCTCGTTCGGTCCAGCCCGACCCCAAACCCATCCCTGGGCCTGCTGGACCACCGGGTCCTGCAGGACCTCGGGGACCTCCTGGAGAAGATGGTCGTGATGGAAGAGATGTAAGTGTTACTTTCTCAGCTGTTTGGGTGTATATTTTCCAAACCTAGGGTTTATGAATATTATTTTCAGAAATTGTTTTTACTTCAGCCTAACGTGCGACAGACAGCTGCCAACAAATCTGATTTATTTTGCAAAATTACGTTATTCATTACCGCTTACCGATATGGAACATCACAGTTACTCCTATAGGCCACATAGGTTGTCATAGTAACAGCACAATTACTCAGGCATCCAAACCGATCGTCATCGTCCTGGCTGACGTATCCGCATTAGTTGTCATAGTAACAGCTCATTTACTCATGTAGCTACATTGGATGTTAGTGAATCAGTGTTTAAACACTAAACAACATACATATTATGACATACATACATCCAACATACTTCTTAATAAGACCCAAGAATGTGTGTAAACTCTGATGTGAATTGTTTTCTTTTTGCCAATTTTAAACGATGTATTTCAGAATCACTTATGAAAAGAAAAAAATTACTAATTCGTTAAATAACCAACGATATTACGTAGAACTTTGTGGGCAAATAATCGATTGATAGATGTAAGGAAACGATACAATGTTTACAACCCATTATAATTAATGAACACCTTATAAATATACACTGTTAAATAAAACTTTCATTGCATACCTTATGTAGAAACCGAGCTGTGACTCATCTGAGAAGGTGTTTATTTTATTTCTTTATGTTCACTAGGCCATTCCCAAAGCCCTAAAAGAGCAGCGTGTTAAGCATTTGTGTAAACCGCATTTGCATATTTGGCAATGACGCTGCATCCGCTCTGTTAATTATCGCCTTGTCTCCTCACCTCATACGTCACGGTTACTCCCGTTCCCTTCAGAAAAAGCCATTTTTGTGTTCTTTTTCTTTAGCTCGGCCATTTCAGCTTTGTCCCTGGCCTCATTAGTTTGATCACTGATGGGGGTTTAACGAGACACAGGAAGTGACTTTATGTCCTCTGCTATTTTTCCAGCAGCTCATTATAGACGTATGCGTCCGTGTGTGTAGGCACTGGAGTCTGGTCGTTAGACATGCAGACCTGTATTGAGCCTCTATGAGTCATTCTGATTGAGTTTGCATCCATTTTTATTTCTTCGCAGGGTATTCCAGGAACCCCAGGCATTCCTGGTGCATCTGTGAGTATGATAATAAATCATGGAGACATCTTAGTAGCAAACAAAGCAGTTTGACTGTAAAATGAAATTTTCAAAATTGGCTATTTCCATTTTAGCTACAGAGGTTTATACGGATTATTTTGACTGTTTCGTGCAGGTGAAGAACGCAGATTTCAATGTCTTATCACTGTAAAGAATAGACTTGACTTTCATTACAATTACTGATTATGCTAGCTAGCTAGCTTGTCACAGCGTAGGCACTACGTATAAGGAACTGAATGAGTTGTTTGTAGTATTTATTTACACTTCATTTAATTCTTTTATTCGAGTCAGAATTCAACTGGATGCATTGATGTGGTTATAAACCCCTTTATAATACCTTCCTAAAGGTTTGTAATAAATGTACACTACACAAGTTTAGAATGAACGCACCCTATATAGTGCACGATGTTTCTTATCAAGAGTCATTTATTGCCTCACGTGCACGTTTCATACTGTATATGAACACCCTAAATAGGGCATGAATTGTCATCCAGTCTCTATTTAACATGCTATATTTCTCATTAAAAGCCACTTAGTGCTTCAGCACCGTATTTCATATATAAGTGCACTGCACAGGGCATGGAACTGCATATGTAGTGGACTATAGGGACTTACTTCATAAAGTCTAAAAGAGCGATACACGAGGCATAAAATGGCTTCTCCGCCCCGGGGAGTGTAATATATGTCCAATAAAAAACAATTCACTAATTCATCCTCATATTCTGTATATACGTGCAGTGCACAGGGAATATAGTAGCGGCCTCTACCCCTTAGAAGTGAACTATAGATCCTATATATATATATAACTTTATGTTCATTAACCGCACAGAAAAATAATGCGTAACAGTAGTTCTGTCCAATCAGACATCACACTGGGGAGGAGCTTTATCAGAGCGCAGAAGGGAGATGAGCATGTAGATAATCGATTTAGCATCGAGCGGTCCTGCTGAGGCGTATCTAAGCAACAACAGTGGCTAATGCTGCACTCTGATAAAGCTATTTCTATTCTGGTGTGTGTGTGTGTGTGTGTGTGTGTGTGTGTTTCAGGGCAGTAAAGGGGAAAAGGGTGAGATTGGTTTGCCAGGACAGAGAGGACTACAAGGACTTCCAGGACCCAGTGTAAGTACCAGGATGTTATCTGTGACCACACAGTGTGTGTGTGTGTGTGTGTGTGTGTGTGTGTGTGTGTGTGTGTGTGTTTTCAGAACTTTATCCAGTTATGTGTGCTCTGAGGGTGGAGCTGTTTTCTGACCATGTGGTTTGTGAAGGCGGGGCTTTTGTTTACAGTGATGTGGGCGGAGCCTATTCCAGTTACATGTTCTGTACAGATGTGCATTTTCTAATTACGCGAGCTGTGAGGGCGGAGCTTTTTCAGTTATGTGCATGATGAAGATAGAGTTTATGTTCCCGGTTATATACGTGGTGAACACAATGACGTGAGTTTCAGTGTGGAATTGTACTGGTGCTGTTAGCTATGTTGCTATATAGGATATAGGGTGGAGATTTTGGTCCGAGGTTTTTCCTAATGCCGAAGATGAATCCTTTCTAACAGTGTTGATGATGAGGTAACGTGGGATCCGGGTGGAACTTTGATAATCATGAACCTGTGTGTGTACTTGTTTTTGCTCATCACAGGGGCCAATGGGACCGATGGGGCCGATGGGACCGAGAGGACCGGTGGGAGAGAGAGTAAGAGCTCGTCTAATCTTTTAAAAGTGTTCAAATCCGTCTTCACACACTCTTTACACAGCGTGCGCAGAGACAGAAGAGTCATGTCTCTAACATGATTTCTGTGTGTAGGGTCTTCAGGGTTTCCCAGGCCCAGCTGGACCCCCTGTAAGTTACTGAAGTGCTTTCTTTCACGTTTGCATATTAAATAAAATGCAATCTACAAAAGGGTCACAATTTCACAGTGCTGCTGACGAGTCACGAGTGTGTTTATCTGTGTGCTTCTGTGTTTGTGTAGGGACCCGAGACCCCTGGACCACCTGTATGTACATGAGCTGTTCTCCTTCTCTTTCTCTGTTTCAACATACAGTATCTTAAATAAATATATAAATAAATAAATAAATAATAACTGCCTTCCCACCTGTCCTCAGGGACTTCCAGGTAAAGCCGGTATCCCAGGGAACGAGGGCAACATTGGACCTGAGGTCAGCCTCTTTCCCCTGTGTTCAAACCAAACACCCGTTATTAATAATAAATAGATTTATTTTGTATGCAATGTCATAAAAGAGTGTCGCATCTATCACATTATCACATGTAGTACATAATGCATAATATAGGATCAATGTTATTATAAGTCATTTATAGGCAGGATATAACGTTACATAACAGTATATTTATTGTCAGTTTAATTTAACAGTATAACATAATTCATAAAAGTATACAGTTTACAGAATGTAAAATATACCCGTAAAAAGAGTATTTATTGCTTGTATTCTATCTACAATACATAGAATCTTATACAGATGGAATACGTGCGATATAGATTTTTTTTAAGATTGTTTTTTCTGGTATTCTCACAGGGCCCACCCGGGACCAGAGGATCCGGTGGACCTCCAGGACCCCCTGGCCCACCCGGCCCCCCCGGCCCAGCCGTAAGAGCGGGTCTAATGGGTTTGACTTGAGCATGCCGTAGCAACCCGTACTTTTTTTAGCCTCTTTGCTTAGCTTCTGAACTTTTTTTGCAGGATTTCCATTTTCTATTCTAGTTTAGATAATGCTGAGTAAATGAAAATAAAACACTGACAATACCGTGCCTTATGGAGAGGGAAAGCCTGAGTCCGTATTTTAACTTCATACATTTTTTTCTACATGCTGTTAGACCTGCTGAACTGGACTGTTCCTGTACGCTGAGATAATAAATGTGTCTTTGTGAGTCAGAATTGTACATCATAATGTTTTATAAGGCTTATCAGTTAAGAAGCGTGCTGAATCAGGTGAACACGTTAAACCACTGTGCAGTGCGCTGTGGGGTAATCTCTGTGTAGCGCTCGTTACTGTATTAGCACACACTGTGTATATTCATTTTTAATACGACATGTCTCGCGATGTCTCACTGTCATGATCACATATACAGCAATGCATCATATTATCTAAAAAAAAAAAGAAATGACTGATACATAGCTGTGTTAAAGCTACATTTGTCAAGTGGGTTACCTTTTGATGAAAAGACTTTCAGCATCTCTGTTTCAGAATGTAAGTGGAGCTCATTTCTGGGCCAGAAGCCTGGACTAAAGAACTAGCATTCACTAATTTATTTTGTAAACTACACTGGAGCAACACCAACATCCATTCTTGAAAACTGTAGAGAAAATATGTAAAACATGAGCGAAGATATTTTAAATGAAATTTTAATAGAACATTTCAAATTAGATTTCCAGAATCTGTAAAATAAATATCAAAATATTTACCAAATACTACGGAAAAACAGTAAAAACTCCTAAATTATTTGCTATCATTTATCAGATAAATAAATAATCTGTTAAAAAAAAGATACATTTTCTACAGTGGGGGTCTAGGATTCACTGACTTAAATATTAGGGTTTGGACTTTTGTTTAAAGACTGGCCTTTTGTTTAACAGACTACTCCTTTAAACTTTACAGACTGCTCCTTAAAATTTTACAGACTACTCATTTAAACTTTACAGACTGCCCCTTTAAACTTTACAGACTACTCCTTTAAACTTTACAGACTGCCCCCTTAAACTTTACAGATTACTCCTTTAAACTTTACAGACTACTCCTTTAAACTTTACAGACTGCCCCTTTAAACTTTACAGACTGCTCCTTTAATCTTTACAGAATTCCCCATTTAAACTTTACGGACTGTTCCTTTAAACTTTATAGACTGCCCCTTTAAACTTTACAGAATGCACCTTTAACCTTTACAGACTGCCACTTTAAACTTTACAGAATGCACCTTTAAACTTTACAGACTGCTCCTTTAAACTTTACAGACTGCCCCTTTAAACTTTACAGACAGCACCATTACACTTTACAGACTGCCCCTTTAAACTTTTGAGACTGTCCCTTTAAACTTTACAGACTGCACCGTTACACTTTACAGACTGCCCCTTTAAACTTTACAGACTGCACCGTTACACTTTACAGACTGCCCCTTTAAACTTTACAGACATCACCTTTACACTTTATAGACTGCCCCTTTAAACTTTACAGACTGCTCCGTTACACTTTACAGACTGCCCCTTTAAACTTTACAGACTGCTCCTTTAAACTTTACAGACAGCACCGTTACACTTTACAGACTGCACCGTTACACTTTACAGACTGCCCCTTTAAACTTTACAGACTGCCCCTTTAAACTTTACAGACTGCCCCTTTAAACTTTACAGACAGCACCGTTAAACTTTACAGACTGCCCCTTTAAACTTTACAGACAGCACAGTTACACTTACTAGACTGCCCCTTTAAACTTTTAGAGACTGCTCCTTTAAACTTTATGGACTTCCTTTTTAACCTTTACAGACTGCCCCTTTAAACTTTACAGACTGCCCCTTTAAACTTTACAGACAGCACCGTTACACTTTACAGACAGCACCATTACACTTTACAGACTGCCCCTTTAAACTTTACAGACTGCACTGTTACACTTTACAAACTGCACCTTTAAACTTTACAGACTGCCCCTTTAAATTTTACAGACAGCACCGTTGCACTTTATAGACTGCCCCTTTAAACTTTAGAGACTGCTCCTTTAAACTTTATGGATTTCCTTTTTAAACTTTACAGACTGCCCCTTTAAACTTCACAGACTGCCCCTTTAAACTTCACAGACTGCCCCTTTAAACTTTACAGACTGCCCCTTTAAACTTCACAGACTGCCCCTTTAAACTTTACAGACTGCCCCTTTACGCATTGTGAAGTAAAGTGAAACAGACTTGTTTTTCAGTCATTTCTAATAAAGGTTGCAAAGTAGCAAATACCTTCTCTGTTGAATTAGGTCACATGATCAGTTTGTACTGTAATGATAATTCCCACAATGCATTTCTCCATGGCACTGTTGCTAAGGCGTTTTGTTGCCGCTGCTTTCTCACAGTGTTGGGTGAAGAGAATAAATGTTGTGTAATGGGATTATAACAGTTATGCATGTACATTTGTGACTGCATGTCGTGAGTGTGAGTGTGTGTGTGTGAGTGTGAGTGTGTGTGTGTGTGTGAGTGTGTGTGTGTGTGTGTGTGTGTGTGTGTGTAATCTGCACTGCTGTAACTGTGTTGTGTTTGTAGGGCACTGGTGGGAATCCTGAAGGAAGCGGGGAGACTGTGAGTGCTTTCAGCCTTTCATCGCCTCTCTTCATCAGTACCACACAAACACCAGCAGAATCGCCACATTTTCTATTCCATACATTGTTGCTGAGTTTCATTCTGCAGGCAGCTGCGTCGGGATCATACATTTTAATGCTCGCCGTCTCATCAGGCACCATTTAAAGCATTCATGCTCGAACCCTTCAGTGTTGTTGTTATTTTACTATAACATCAGCACAATATTACAAACAGGGCTCTTCGAGGGTGCTGTGGAGGGCTAAGGGTTTATCTGGGTTGTGCGCTTTTAACTTAAGAACATTGAACACAGGGTGTAGTTTACTGAAATGATAGTGAAAATAAATACATTGCCTGTTTGGGAACCAGGTTATTATTGGAGTAGATGCACATAATTAGCTAAACAGCTAGCTAGAATGCTAGCTAATGGGTATTACGTGATTAACTATAGTAGTTAAATAACGCGTTACTGCATGGGTCACTAATCGTCATGGCTATATTGCTATATTGATACACGGCTAGTCGGACACAAATATGGCGAGAATGTGAGGTGTTTAGAGGGACGTTAGCTTCCTCAGGAGCGCTCGAGATTAGCCAGGGAGCTGCCTTTCAGATTACACACAGTGACGGTTGACAAATAAGTATATATTTACAGATTTAAGCTTCGTCTGGTGTGTGTGTGTGTGTGTGTGTGTGTGTGTGTATTAGGGTACATGGTCTGATCTCAGATCAGCTCTCTGAATTAAAAGAAAACGTGTTGGGTTTTAAATGCTACCATGATGCTCGGTGAGCTGTGGATGTAAACGAAGTGCCTTTCACTGTTCGTCTCTTCTTATAACGTCATCCCCTGGAGATGAGAACTGATGTGTGCGTGTGTTTCTGCAGTGTCAGGCTGTGTGCCCTGTCGGACCGCAGGGACTTCCAGGCCTGCCGGGCATGAAGGTAGGACTTTTAGAGGAATACATTCACTCACTGAGAAGAGTCAAAAATAAAGTGCAAGTGCAGACTCTTTATTAAATTAACAAGTGACGCACAAATAAATAACCGAAACAAGAACAAGCCGTAACCTGCACAGCACACGACAAACGCTAGACTCAGAAACACACAGCCAACAGAACTACCCCATCAGGGGCTGATGGGGAATCTAGTGCTCGTTTAAGTGTTGTGATTGTCTCTGGTCAGGGACACAGAGGTCTCCCCGGACAGGACGGGCTCCCAGGTGCCGCAGGTGAAAAGGTAAAACGGGACGTCTCTCGCACCTGACCTGAAATATTATGACTCATAATGCCAATGTTCTGAATTATACGTGTTTGATTGACAGGGAGATCGAGGAACGGTTGGAGAACCCGGACCTCAGGGACGTCCAGGAGAAGCTGTAAGAAGATCGTCTGGTTATTTTTGTCCCACAAACATCAGCTGTGAATTTTTTTCAACCCCAGAGCATACTGACCAGCGCCTTGTCATTTGTACTGTTTTCTAATATGTATAATGCTGTAATTCACGTGTCTCAGGGCCTCAGAGGACCGATCGGGTATCCTGGAGAACATGGTGATAAGGGAGATCGGGTAAGGAATGCTCCACGTGTTAGTAGTTAGCAGTTAGCTGGCTGTCACTGATTTCCTCACCTGGTCCGTCTGCTTCAGATGGCAATGCCACATGACGTGACCGACGCTTTTCTGTCTCCTCTCTCATCTCTTTAGGGTCCTCCAGGTTTTAATGGCATTCCGGGACCCACAGGACCTCCAGGATCGCCGGTACATATCCACCGCTTCATGCATTATTCAACAGTGTTAGCATCTAGCTAGCAATACAGGTCAATATACTGTAAGCTGATGCGGTGTTAGCATCTAGAGCTGGGGTCTCCTCTGAGCAAGATGGACAGCTGTGACCTGTTTCTCCAGCCAGATGTTTTAGATAAAAGTATTGTATTTGATATGTTTGCATGATGATGAAATCCTGACTAGCCGTTATTAGCCATGTTATTAATGAAGAACACTGTGTTGAATGTCTTTTACTGACACATCCAATCATATTATTTAACATTAGTGTGTGTTTGTGTGTGTGACAGGGTGTCGAAGGTATCCGAGGACGTGATGGACCCCAAGGGCCTAAAGGTGATGAGGTAAGCACCCCTATATGTACTGCATATTTACACAGACGTACATGAAGGTCATGGCAATAGTGAGCTTACAGTGATTTCTTTGAACTGTCCTTTTCTGTGGCAGAACATGTGCACCAAATTGTTTTATTTTTTAATTAAAGATTTATAGTCACCGAAAAAAAGAACAGTTTAAACGATTAATTGAAAGCCCAGTATTGTCATGGCATTCATGTTACTATGTTATTGTTATTGAGTGTAATGTCGAATGACGCTTTGACATAGTAAAAGCAGGAGTGTTAAACGTGTCATTGGTGTTACAGGGTACAGCAGGTCGTCCAGGTCCCCAAGGTACCACCGGTGCCAAAGGCGAGGCCGTGAGTAAAACATCACCATTATAAGACTAATCAATGAATGGTCACTGGAATGAAGATGATAATGAGTCCAAAAATGGCAGTGATGATGATGATGATGATGATGATGAGTGTGTGTGGGTGGGTGTTATAGGGTGACCCAGGCCGAAATGGACTGGATGGAGAACATGGTGTTCAGGGAGAAAAGGTGAGTGTCACAATGACACCATCCATGTTTGTTATTTACATCGTCATTATCATCAATATGAATAGACAAATATTAAGTTTTATATATATATATATATATATATATATATATATATATATATATAATGTGTGTGTGTATGTATGTAGGACCATCTTAGTTCAGAATCTGGAGTCCGTCCAGATCATCTGGTTGTTACTCCTCTGGAATATAAGGATCTTCAGGATAATGAGATCTTTAACATGGCTATGTAACTAAAGCAGGGGTGCCTACATTTACAGTCCAGACATAACATTCACGATATTCATCTCGTTGCTATGGCAATACTGGAGCCACAAATTTGGTGTTAAAGTAAAGCAAAATAAAATTCATCCAATGGAAAAGGAGGAGAAAAGGACTTCTGGTAGCAGCTTCGGATCCACTTCATTGAGGTGAACTTCGACTTGTGAATTTGCAAACCTCGTCTTGCGAGCCAATAGAAAACAAGTAGGTGAGACTGTGGTCTGCTTATTAGTATTATTATTAGTATTAGTATTATTATTATTATTATTATTATTATTATTATTATTACATGTAAGTAGCGCTGACATCAGACTTTTGCCTCTCTGTTTTGTTCCTGCTGCTTGGCATATATCTGGGAGGCAAAAAAATCCACTGACATGCACGATGGTGAAAATTTGTTTTGGTAAAATTCTGGGTTTTTTCTTTCTCATAGCATGTTAGGATTTGATTGTTCGTAGCATTGGACACCTGCCACAGATAACACGTGTGTTAGTTTTGGGACTTACTTTTCTGTCAATCCGGAAGAATAATTTCCAGAAAGAGTACACAGAAAAAACATTAATTACAGTAAAGTTGAACCTTTCATGCATAAAACATTTAAAAACATATCCAGGCTCTTTTAGATGACTTCTGTTTATTACCTAAAAGTGCATGCCCTATGAATTTGTCTGACAACCATGAGTGAAAAATTATAACATTATACCTCAAATAAGAGAAGAACACAAAAAAAAAGTCTGTACAGAGTTATTAGAGACACGCTGTATTCAAAGACAAATAGTTTAGAGAGCAACTGATGGATCAGGATCGTGATTTATGTTCAGTTAAAATGACAGCAAATGATTTGGAGGTGATTTACGTCTTTTCCTGAAAACAGCCTTGTATAATGCTGATACAGTGGCTGTAGGTTACACGGATGCTGTATGCTGCTCCATGATGGAGAAAAAAAATACATTGCGTAAACGAGTAGATTTATTACAGTTATTTCAGCTAGATTGACGTCACGAGTAATTCCCACAGGCGCTGTTTGAACCGGCCCTGTCCTTAAACGACATGTTTCTCTGAACAGCTTGAACCACCCAAGAAACCATCCACCTGGCGCCGAAAGCATGAGGAATTCATCGCCACCATCCGTGCTGCCAAGGGCCTGAGCCAAGTGATGAAAGACGGCGGCCCTCTCCCCCCGCCCCCTCCTCCATCCTACGACCCAGGTAGAAACATTGGAGTTGCTGAATACGGGCCGAAGCTAATTGGTACGGTAGTAACAGGCTTGTCATATTAACCTTTTTTGTTCCAGATTATATCCAGTGCCCATATTGCCAGAGGCGGTTTGGTGAGAACGCAGCCGAGCGGCACATCAAATTCTGTAAGGAGCAAGCATCCCGCATTTCCAACAAGGGGAAGTTCCCTGGTAATGATAAAGCCAAGCCTCCATCCAGGACACAGGTGAGTGCATCAGAGCGCGTCAGACTCTTACAGCAGCCAGAAGTTGTAGAATCAACGAAATGACAATGTTGTTTTGTGAAAGTTGATGATAAGTAGAGATTTCTTTTCTTGCCTGCTGGACAACTCTGAATAACTTGTACACACTACATTGTCCTCCTGCAATTGATGGATGGAAAAAGGTTTTAAATCCCTGCACTGCTTGGAAGAAGACTTTTACATCTCATCTTCTCAGACACGTGCTGATTGTATTTACGAAATGAATAAATGTATTATAATTAAAAAAAAAAAAAAAAACCTCTCTCTCCAAAACTAATCTCTCTCTATCTCCAGTACAAACCTGCCCCTGTGAAGAAGGCGAGTCCTGTAACCTCCACGTCTTCGGTGTCTTCGTCCCGCCTACCTCAGCGACCAGCCTACGGACAGGGCGGAGGAACCGGTACGGACCCAATCTCTGAAAACAGTTGAACAGCAAAGCTTTTCCCAAAAGTTTACAAAGCAGCTCTAAGGCTTTTGATATATTGCGGTGTAAAGGCAGGCAGCAACAGGTTACGAGATTTCATTTCCAAGTCTCATCAAATCAGCAGCTTAACAGCAGTAGACAGTATTGAATGTTTTAAAAAGCAAATCCAATGATCTTTTTTTTTTCTGTCGTCATGGCAACAATTGCACGGCCACTGCCAAGCCCTGATATCTTCACCAACAGAAAATTGGCTCATGTTTTCTATTTGCCTGTACAAGCTTTATTGAGATGCTCAAATACACAGCAAGCGAGTTCTTTCATTCTTATGGTTTAATCTTGAAATTTATTTGTATTTGTACACCTGACAATACTTCAAAACTGCAGCATGTCTTTGGCTGCTCTATAACATGGATCGCTCTATGATCGCGCCTCATCCTGGAAGCCCCGCCTACCCCCTCCGCCCCTCCGGCCCCTCCACCCCACCTTCCCCTCCTGCCTCTCCGCCCCACCTGCCCCTCCGCCC
>JAQQZR010000012.1:973803-987075 GCA_030068235.1 Notoglanidium macrostoma
AATATGCCTTGTGTGTGTGTGTGTGTGTGTGTGTGTGTGTGTGTGTGTGTGTGTGTGTGTGTGTTACAGGGTGAGACTGGAACTGAAGGTCCTGTAGGTCCAATTGGTTTTCCTGGTAAACAAGTAAGTTTCTCAAACATGAAGAGTTTCATAAATGAATCATGAAGATCATGAATGAATGGAAAGAAAAGGTTAGGGACAGACAGAGACAGATCAAGACAGACACACAGACAGAAAAAAGACATATATTATATATATATATATATATATATATATATATGTGTGTGTGTGTGTGTGTGTTTGTGTGTGTGTGTATATTTAAAGACAGACAAACAGAGATAGATAGACAAAGACAAGAATAAATAGACTAAACATAAACATATACATAGAGATGGACAGAGTGATAGAAAGGCAAAAGGAAAGGCAAAGACAGACAGACAGAAACTGACAGAGCAATATACAATTGGGTAGATAGGTAGGTAGGTAGATAGATAGATAGATGGATAATTGAATGGATGGCTGGATGGATGATGGATAAATGATGAATTTCTGGATGGATGGATGGATGAAAGAATGAACGAGTAGATACTTGAATGAATAAATGAATGATGCATGGAGAGATTAACGGATGAATAATTGGATGGATGGATGAATTGATGGACGAAAGAACGGGTTGATGGATATTTCGATGGATGAACGAATGAGTGGATGGAGGGACGGATGGATGGAGGGATGACGATGGTGTTGGTGTAATAAGTGATGTGTCTGTCACTGTTCCAGGGAGAACGAGGAGCTCCTGGAGAAGACGGCGTCCCCGGAGTTAAAGGAGCCACTGTGCGTTCACACCTTCAGCGTGTTACAGCACATACATCAACATAAAAATATCTCAATTAAACCTGTTAAATAAAACCAATGCAGAAACATCAGTTTGAAGAAAAACAGAAGATTCTGTTAGATTTCAGGTTCCTGTGAGAACGGGGTCTCTACAGAATGTTAGATTTGGCCTGAGTAAAAAGTGAAATGGTTAAATGCGGAAGTTGTATTTTTCTACAGGGGGAAGCTGGAAAGCTGGGTCCGATCGGTCCGATGGGAATTCAGGGAATCCCGGTGAGTCGACATCACACAGCATCACGATCAGCAGAACTGTTCGGCTGCAGCAGCCATGTTTACTGCAGTTACACGACAACGTTCATAGATACACTGGAGAAACTAACGCCGTGTGTGTTTCTGTTGAAGGGAAAATGTGGCGATTGCGATGGAAAGCAATTACAGACAGGTGATGATAATGATGTTGTCTTCCACAGGGTGAGAAAGGAGAGCGCGGGGTCATGGGTCCTCGTGGGATCAAAGGTCATACAGGTCTGAAAGGAGATCAGGTGAGGGATAGCACTCATGCATGTTCATATCGAAAGAGACACAGAGAGAGTGAGAGAGAGAGAGAGAGAGTGAGAGAGAGAGAGGTCTCTCCACGTGTGCTGGAGACAGACAGACAGACAGACAGACAGACAGACAGACAGATAGACAGACAGACAGATAGATAGATATTTTACTGAAGTTTTGTTTTTATGAATGATATGGAGACATCATGTCTTGTGTGTGTGTGTGTGTGTGTGTGTGTTACTACAGGGTGGTATTGGTCCAGTTGGTCCAAAAGGAAGTGAGGTCAGTGGTGAAGACGTGATACATAAATAATAATCAATATAGTCTTAATGAAAACATTAAACAATAAATTAACAATAAAAAATTATCATCATTATTATTTTATTTTAGTTATTGATTTATTTATTTTTTTCCACAGGGTGTTCCAGGTATTCCTGGAAGTACAGGAGGCAAAGGTGACCAGGTACAGTTTTTATTTCTTATCGCGTGTTATAAAGTGTTAAATCGTTTTGATTGCGGCTTTAATTTGAGGGTTATTTTTAAATGTATTTGATTCTTATAGGGTCCTCCAGGCATTCATGGAATCAAGGGAGATGTATGTACAAATGCACAACCAACCACGCACACGCACACGCACACACACACTCACGCATACGCACACACAGAGTCATATTATTTTATAATAAAATAAAATAAGAATAAACTAAAATGTAGGTGGAAAGACCGTAGTGTGAGCTATTATCATTAGAGTTCATATTTAATGCAGATTATTTCATTCTTACCTGAACTGAGAATAAATGTAAATACGAGTAATGTAGTAAAATTTTAAATTATATAAAAATGATATTATGTTAGAAACAAAAACAACGTGACCTGAGTAGAAGAGTGGAGCTGTAATGTAACGAGCTCTGATCTTCTGCAGCGAGGAGAGAAAGGACAGAGAGGAGTGACCGGTGCTGACGGACGTCCAGGACAGCCGGGACACGAGGGACTCGCCGGCCCTCAGGGAGCACCGGGTCTGGAGGGGGACAGAGGAACGCCGGGACCACAGGGACCTCGGGGATTTCCTGTACACTCACACTCATCTCACACTACACGAGGGGAATCATGGGAAATGGAGTTTTAATAGAATAGATAGAATTTGATGAACAGGCGTCTAATATTTATGGCACTGTCGGGTCTGATCGTTCTCCTCAGGGTCCCAAAATGAGTGATGAGAAGATACGAGAGATTTGTTCTGCTGTGGTTGAAGGTGAGTTATTTCCATATTTGAATATGATGATATTCCTGATTATAACGAGTCGGGTTTATTTCTCTCCTATTCGAGAATAAAACTGTTTTGATGAATGTTTGCTTTTTCTACAGAACATCTGGATGCATATAAGAAAGAAGTGGTGAAGAAGCCTCAGGCCATCGGTGCCCCCGGTATCCCCGGACCTGCGGGACCGCCCGGACCCGCGGGACCTGCTGGGGCTGCTGGAGGAGTCGGAGCGATGGGACCTCCGGGTCCTCAGGGGCCTCCAGGTTTCTACGGCTTACCTGGAAAACAGGGACCTAAAGGTGCCGCTCCGCTCAGAAAACGAGAAACTGTGATCCGTACTAAATTTATTGCTCTCACGTTGCACTTTTAAGAAAAGTCTCGGTGTTAGTGTAATGCTGAGTGCGTCTGGGTGTTTGACAGGTGACGCTGGGTCAAAAGGAGACAAAGGAGATATTGGTGTTGGAGTCCAAGGACCTCCCGGAGATCCAGGTGTTCAAGGTAAAACTGTGAATCATCCCGTAAAAGCAGGTAGAAAATAAGTAAACGTGGGCAACAGTCGAGACGAGCCACGCCAATCAGCTCTATACAGGGCTAACAGAATGTACAGTCACTGTCGCCATGGAAACATTTTAGAGCCGTCAGTATTAACGTGTGAACTGTATTAAGTGTATATGGCACCTTTAAATACTGCTTTGAAAGGCAAAGAAAACCCGGGTAAGAAAAAAATAGACCGTGGTTGTAAAAAGTGATTTGAGTGACTGTATCTGGCCATGTTCCTCTGAGCCTCATCAACAACACAGAACTGTCGCTCACTCAGTGTTTATTTTGTTTTGCACACCATTCTGTGTAAACTCTACAGACAATAAAATGAATAATGAGGATTATAGTAAATGTACAGGATTGTAGCTTTGTGTCTGTGTGGTCAGTTGACCCTGTGTTTGGTTTGGTTTGGACGCAGGATCTCCTGGGAAGCCCGGCATCGGTAATGACGGGCACAATGGTGCCCGAGGAGAAGCAGGCACTGCAGGTATCCCAGGTGCTCCAGGTAGCAGAGGACCTCCAGGTTCGCCTGGCATGTGCGACCCGTCAGACTGCTTTAGGCCTCAGCCTCTTTACGTAGTGCACGGGAAAAAACCCATCAGCATTAAGGGCCCGTGAACCTGAGAGAAACCTTCATCTATCATCATCATCATCAATGACAGCTGAGAGAGCTTATCTGATAAAGAGACTCACCATTTTGATCCACGGTCCTGACAGCAGCAGCATGGAGACTCTTTGACCAGTTCATTTCTGTGACTTGTACATACACCAGAATAAAAAAAAAAGGGGCAAAAATGTAGACAGGCATTTTCTATTATTTTTTTTTATAACACGAAATGTGAATACATGGTTAGGATTATAGATACAGTGAACAGATGTTTTAAAACGTACATCCCAGACTTAGCGAAGAAACTCACGAGCTGGAATCCTGAGCCTCTCTTAAACGCAGCGGAAACGTAGAGTAAGGTGTGTGGCTGTTTGGACCAACCTACAGAAAGTGCCTTAGATTTAATGTGATCGTGGATAATGTCAGTAAACATACCAGATGCTAAGCTATACTCCAACACTTTGGTGCAACAATTGGGATGCTGAAATAAAAATTCTCCACCACCAACAGAACAGTGGATGTCTTGCAATTCTTTGAACTGGTGGTTTATTCAGTACGGAAGTGCGTCAAAATGATTTGGGATTGCTTTTAGAATAAGAGTTGACGAAGGAAATATGCTGATTTTGGAAAAACAAACATGCCCAAATTCATAGACAGATTATTTGACGGAGACGGTGATCTGGGGACCGACCCCAGGACCTTCTTGCTGTGAGGCGACGGCACTAACCACTGCACCACCGTGCCGCCGCGGCTTTGTGATCCGACTCTGAATACATGTAACTTTAGTGTCCACCAGATGGCAGCGACCCTGATCTCATTTTCATTCCAGAGTGCTTCTCTCAAGCGCTT
Organism: Notoglanidium macrostoma; assembly: GCA_030068235.1. Taxonomy (NCBI): domain Eukaryota; kingdom Metazoa; phylum Chordata; class Actinopteri; order Siluriformes; family Auchenoglanididae; genus Notoglanidium; species Notoglanidium macrostoma. The sequence goes on from JAQQZR010000012.1 coordinate 978,441, forward strand.
GTTGTTGCTAGGTTACAAAAACATCTTCCGGATTCCTTCAGTGTGTACACCATGTCTCTGTTTTAGCTAACTTCCAGCCACGCACTTAACGTGTGTGGTTTGTTCTCATGAAAACTGAGCAATTTTATTATAAAGACGTGTGTGTGCTCCGGAACATTCTACAGTCTCCGTCCCGGCTTGTGCAGAAAGCCTTCATGAGGACAAACGTCAGTGCATAAGCTCCTCCTCTCCTTGTTGACAGTTTTGATATCATAAGTCCCGCCCCTTCATGATTTTGATTGGTCGATGAGTCACATCGATGAGCTCGGCAGTGTTCCTAAACTGCGATGTTCAGCTGTCTCTATATTCATGTCAATAATGTGAATGCAGCGTGACTTTGAATTGAATGAGCCCTGAGCAGTGACAGTGAAAACACGTGCTCTAAAACGTACCTGATCCACGTTTTATTACAATGTATAATCTCTTCAAATACATACATATGCATTGTCCTTGCTAATTTTAGCACCAATTAATCAGTATAAACAAGTAGACTTCACCATGCACAATTTCATAGGCCTGTACTGGAAGTTCATTAAAATAATTTAATGCAACCTGCGATTGAGGCGAAGAATTATGAACACAGCTTTAACTTTTCAAAAATAAAAAAAAAGAGTCAAACTACATTAGTACCAGCTGTGGAGCAAGCAGAGGAGGCGGTTAAAAATGCTGGCATGCGAATGGAGAAAGCGCTTCATTTACATAACTATGCAAATGCGTAATGAGCAAAGCTTGTCAAAACATATCTCATCATTAGCACTTGCTCTTTTTCACCAGTGGGGATTAAATTGCACGGGCAAGCGCGAACAAGGTTTTATAAAGCAGCCTTTATGCTGGGAGGACACTTTGATGACTGGATTGTCTTAAAATAGTCCCAGATGATGAGTAAGCGTCTGGCCATAAAGCTCCTCGCTCAGCTCCTGCGAGACCTGACTCTACCGCAAATCCAGGAAATGATGTCATTGTGTTTGAGGAAGTCACGTGAATCAAAGTGATTTGTTGAAACATTGAACTAGCCTGTTAACGCCTCCAAAAGAAAATAAATGGTTAATTATACTCCATGCGTTAATGAGTTAATATGCTTTTTTGGAATACTGCTGGCGATTTAGCCCTAGCTAGCTAGCATTACCGGTTTGATAGCTATAGCTAGCTGACCACCTGCACTCAATTGAATTTTAATACGGCGCAAGTGTTTAAATATTTTCAACATGGCTCCACTGGGATTTGATTAGACAACAGGGTTTTCTTTATTGTCTGGCGTTATTGCTCATTTGTTGATGTTTATTGTCGCCATGTTATGATCCAGATAGCGATCGTTCACATCGTTCTAAAGATTTGTAGGACGCGGCAGGTCGTTTCATTAGTGTTAGTGAAAAGAAATTGGAAAGTGGAAAGGACATCACGCGCATGCAAACAAAACTTGACTAGGCAATGCATTAGAGTACATCCTTTAATAAGCTCTATTTTTGTGGCGAATACAAAAGTAGGGAACGACTGCACGCCATTAGTCATAGCAGAAAGGCTCTTAAGCTCCTCTAGAGAACAAATTAGAAGTGACAAACAATTAGCTTAAGTAGGTGAAAAATGGTGCTTCCTGAAATGTGGGTTATGTGGATACTGGATTTGAGACTAGTTTGGTTAAAACATCTGCATAATGACTACAGGCCTCTTCACCTCTGAATACAATGTAGAATTTTTTTTTTATAATGCACAACCATGTCAGAGTGGCTCGCTAATGATCTCGGTGTCAATGTGCAAAGATTATATTTCGTTTTTTTCTTCCTCTGTCACACGACCGACCAGCACAAATCGATACAACTCCAGAAGATTAATCTCCTACCTCGATAATTGCCCCACACACATATACACACACACGCGCACACATACACACTCCAAAAAAGACCTTCTTAACAACAGATCAATTCCGCACACACTGATTGAAGACCTGAGGCTAATTTATCACCATCAGTCTGGTATTACTACAGTCTCTCCATCTAGAGAAATAGAGCAGACTTTGCAGGTCGCATTAAAAAAACACAGGACAATACATCTTAGTCTGAACTGAGAGAAATTCCCTGATGGAAAAAAAAAAATAAAAAATCAGCTACATTTTAAATTACTCACCTCCCTTAGCTTACAGTACAAACCCTCCCCATTCCCGCCAAGCGAACAAATTACTCGTAATATCTGACCGGCAGGACACACACCTATAAAACACACTCGCTAAAACATAGAAATGTCTCATCTTCCCCCCAACCAAAGCTCCCCAGATCTGGTCAGGAAAAGCTTTAGGTTCTTATAAGTTCATAAATAGGCCCAGGCATGCGCGAGAATTTTAGGTTCCTTTGACGTTCTTAGTGTGAGGTCGTGATGCCAGGCTGGCGTAGTAGGCACACTGAGAGGGGTCACATTGCCCTGGAGGTCCCGGTGGGCCAGGCTGTCCATGAGGTCCTGGATGTCCGGGCTCACCCTGAGCTCCAGTTGCTCCTGGAAGACCGTCTTTACCGTCTCCAGGAATTCCTGCCGGACCTAGAACAGACAGACAGTTTATCTCAGAGAAACATTTCATAATGATTTGTGAAACTGGCAGCATGCGCAAACCAAGCAGCGTGCAAATGCGTCAATTTTAACTTTAGCCTTTTTCATTTCACCGGAGTCCTAGTTGTATTTGCTGTGCTCCACTGTGTTTTTCCCACTAATAAGTGAGATCCGGGTCTCAATGTTTCCTTTGCTGAAAAACATAATACGTAATGTTTTACCAATGAGACCAGGTGAACCAGGCTCTCCTCTCTGTCCAACACCATTTTCTCCCTTCTCCCCTCTGGCACCTCTTTCACCTGCAAATCAGCAACAAATGAGGCCAAAGATCAGGTCTTGTTCATCAGTATTTCCCATTTGACCAACTTTGCTAAAAAACAAACAACAAACAAACAAGCTGTAAGCCATGTAATTTATAAAGTACCTTTAGGACCTGATGGACCTCGGGGTCCCTCTGCTCCATTTTGGCCAGGCATACCAGGCTCTCCAGATTGACCTTGTCGTCCAGGTTGTCCTTCTTTTCCTGGAGGTCCGGGTGGACCAGGACGCCCAGCTGAGCTCTTTATGTGTGTGGGCTGAATCTGGGCCATGAGGTAGGCCATCTTGGCTGGGGATGCATGAATAATACAAAGGGTTAAACACAGTCTGTCACTCTGAAGCTAGCACTGCACTTTTGGGCAGTGATTTTGTAAACTGTTCAATTAGGAAATAAACCTCTGAGCTCCTTATTTTGGCCAAATGGTGGTTCTGGACAAACATGGTGGATGAAATGCCGATTCTGACAGAGCAGTCGCTTACTCATAGCTAACAGTCAGTATTCATCATGGTTAAAAAACAAGCTAACAGAACATCCCAATTTATTTAGCTAGCTCACAGTGGTAGCTTACCAGCCTGTAAGAAACTATGGTGAACCTGCCAGTTATCCTTAGATACCTAGTTAGCACAATAATGCAGTTGAGTCTAGCTTCAGAAAATTGAACATGGAGCTAAATATGTGTCTCCATCTTTTAAAATCTAGTTCACCAGATTAAACGGTTCTACAGATGCCTGAAACCAGTTGCTGTGCTTCCCTCTTCTATAGTGAGTTACCTAATATATGACCTTGCTCAGAAGCCTGGCTCAATAACGTGTGAATACCTCTCTGATTCCACACAATCAGACTCACCTTGTAGTTCTTTGGCGAGCTCCTCTTGAATTAACCTGCGTATCGATTCGAGAGATGGAGTTTCTCCCTGAACAAACACCAAAGCCACATTAGTCTCAGTTTCACTAACCGGCGCACATCCATGGTGTCAATCAGCTCACCCTCTGTCCTGGAAGACCAGGCTGGCCAGGAGGTCCCGGAGGTCCAGAGGATCCCATCTCTCCGGGGGGTCCAGACATTCCCATCATGCCCGTGTGACCCTTTCTGCCTGGGGGTCCTGAGGTTCCAGGCATTCCTGGTTCTCCAGTGGGGCCTTTGTCACCTTTTATGCCACTGTCACCCTACAGGAGAGAAGAACTTTAGACAGTGGGCTTGAAATCTGGCTGGTCAAATCATTTTTGTCAAATCATTCATTCTTTTATTCAAACGTTTGAATGGAATCAGTGATCACCAGCCCTGTTCCTGGAGCGCTACCTTTCTTCAGAGTCCAGCTTCCACCAATATCCAGCAACTAATCCAACCAGTAACTGGAAGGATCCAGTGTGGAAAACATGCTTTGAACACTGTTAAATAATGAGCATCTTAAACCAATATGCAGTATAGTCCCCGGACTCCAAAACGTTGTGTGTGAGTCAAATGAAATAATCTCACTTGTTTGCCGACAGGCTGTGGTCATCTGCCACATTTTCAGCCTTTCCATTAAAAATAGTCAGTTCTTGGCTGCATTAGTGACAAAATGTACCACAGAAGTGTGAAGCCTGGCTTGCAAGTCTACGCCGCTTAAGTGTTCCAAACAAAACTCTTCACTAACTTTTGAAACATGTTTTTTAAGTCTAACAACTATATCAGGCTTCAAAGGTCATCATGATTTAGAAGTTTTTCCCCAGATGGAAACTGCCACCAAGGACTGCATTTATAAGGACGAGAGATACTGAGAGATAATCAGATTACTGCTTTCAGGATTCTGAGTCTTGTGGCCAGAAAGGTGTACAAAAGATATAAAGGTGGCCTATTATCCAACAAGTGAACAGTCAGAATGGCTAATTTTGCTCCTAATAAGCGAATAATCAACATTTGCAATCATGCTAATTTGCCGCAAGTTTCTATTTCTTGTCTTATGTCAGCTGTATCTTTAATCATTCAGGCGCTTTGTTTAATCACCTTTTATCCTTACGGATAAATATTTGAACAAACCTTACACATTTTAATTCAAGGAAAAAATATTATGGTGCTAAACGTGTAAAACTAAAGCATCCTTTTGGAAATATGCGCCATCTTTCTATTCTCACCTTCTCTCCCTTGTAGCCTCTTTCTCCCTGTTTGCCTGGTACGCCCTGAAAAACAGCCACAGTCATTCCTCTCAGCTAATAACAGCCTGAAAAAGACACAGAACTGAAGTGCTGTGAATGAACGAGGACTTACTTGTTTGCCCTCGGGGCCGATGGGACCAGGTGGGCCCTAAAGGGAACGGCAACAAGTAATAGACTTTTCACGTCAGAATAAAAAGAGGAACATCACAATATCACGCACTATTCTGGTACATAAAAAAAATAATCAGAATAACACATTGGAATTGCTGTATGCGACAGTATTATATATCCACTGTAATAAAAATCTGAAGAGAAGGTTAATGAGAGAGAACATTGTGCCCAGCAGTGATCAGAACAGGAGATTTTAAAGGATTATTCCAGGTCTCTTTAACGCCAGCTGTTTGCCGGAAAAGCCTGCACTCACCGACGGTCCTTTTGGACCTGTGAATCCGGGCAATCCCGGGCTTCCTGTGTCCCCCTTCCCTCCTGGAAGACCCTGATTTACACAAACACAGAGGGTTCACACCGACATCTGTGTAATTTCAGCACATAATATAGCACATACGATTAAGAGGGATTGAGTGAGATTAATGCAGAGCTCTGGTTAGCTTCTACACTGAACACGATCGCAGATGGATCATACGGAGAGGACAAGAACAGCAGCCGAATACGGCTGTGTGTGCAGGAGGACAGCTGGACAGTAACAGCGACAACCATAAACGACTCTTTTATAATACTGAAATCCTAAAAATACAATGATATGCATGCATGTATAAAATTGTCAATGAAACAGAGTCATGCAGAATCATTTCAATTCAGAAGAGGAATTTAACTAGCAACACTAGCTAAAAACAGTCGATTATGTTTAATTAATTGAGAAATCCAAAAATCACGCACTAAACAGAATAATTCAAGGTCGCGTTTATTTCGGCTGAATCCCAGCACGTAGCTTGGTGCATTTGTTTATCTGGATGTTATTCAAAATGACCGCCGATACGATCATGTGGTGTGGAAAGACTCACTGGAGTTCCGGCAGGTCCTGATTTCCCCGGTGGTCCAGGTTCTCCAGGCGCACCCTAGTGTGAAGATGAAGTCGAGATGTAAATCTGCCTTCAGAGTTTCACATTTTATAACTTATTTTCATGTGAAGTGATGTAAAATTCTCACTGGTTGTCCACTTGGTCCTCTGTGGCCTTCAGGGCCAGGAGGTCCCATGATGCCCTACGTAATACAGAAATGCAAAATAACCCCAGCATAGCGAATACGCTTGGAATAAAACAGTTACTGTTACCACTATGAAGTTTTTGAACTTTTTATCCATTTATAGTTCAATGTAATGGTAAGGAACATCCATGAAACAAGTTAGCCTGTGTTCTCACTTACATCACAGCAGCCGTAAACACCTTTTTATCTCTCAAGAAATAGCAAAAAAGTGTCCAGTTACAGCTTTACCTCTCACTGTTACACTGGAGACTCCTTCCGTAAGTATTCCATAAAGAAAACTTCGCCATATGAACAATTAGGCACGTTTTTTAATCAGTTTACGTCCAGCGTGTGGTCTATACGTCCCTGTGAATGAGCTGTTACTATGGAAACGATAACCTATCAGAACGAGAAAGGGTGATGAGTGAACTCACGTCTTTTCCAGGTGGACCCTCCCGTCCTGGCGCACCCTGTTTCCCTTCTTCACCCTGACAGGAAGAGATTTCATTCAGAAAACCAGTGCTGTCGTTTCTGCTCGTATCTTTTCTCACGACGGAACGCGTGTGAAACATGCGCAGTTCAAAAAAAACACACTTTTCCATTTCTTCATCACTGCACAGACAATGTTAAAAGCACATTACTCACCTTTGACCCTGGTTCCCCGGGTTCTCCTCTGTGTCCTTTAAAACCCTGGATGAAAAGAGAAAGTGTAAAAAAAGAAACCGATTGTCTTTTTAGTTCTAATGCGCAAATGTAGGTTATAGCTGCTTACAGGAAGACCTCTGAGTCCATCTCTTCCTGTTGGTCCGGGTTCTCCCTGTTTACCCTACGGGGCAGATTTAATAGATTTCAATCAGGTTTAGCCTTCTCAAACTGATGCTCTTTCTCGTCGTATAACCTGTCCACCTGAGTTATAAAAATCTTACCGGCTCGCCTACTTCTCCTGGTCGTCCATCTTTCCCAGGCTTACCCATGACTCCCTTTGCAAAAAGACAAAGAAAATTTTTACTATGCAAATAAACATTATTAATCACTCAATTTCGTGAAAAAATTACAATCTCTTGCTCTGTCTAGCTATACTTGTGTGTGATTGGGTATTTAGTTATAAATGGTAATAAATGGATGAAAACGTGTATATAGTACTGTTTTCTTTATGTCTCCTGCATTGGGAATGCATTGATGCATTGATATTTCTATCACAGCTGCAGTTATAGAAATTAAATCACCACCTTCTGATTAATCAGAGCCAAGAATTCAATAGCACTTTAACATAAAGAAAAAGTATGAACCAATATCCACCCAAGCACTAAATCTCTGTATTTAAGCACTAATTAAAGTTTAAGGTCCTAGTCAGTCCCAATACAACCCTCCAAGGGTAAAACATTTAAACTGGTAGATAAAAGACGCAAGTAACACACAAGGCAGTTGCTCGGACTGACACATTGTGGCGTGATCTGAATGACAAAATGATCTACCTTTTATTATTAGTGATCTTAAAATTTAATTGTTAAACAAAATTAAGTCACAAACATGTCTCTATTCAGTAACACACATACCTTTATAGTGATTTATAAGGTAAAGATCATTTAACAGGAGTCAGTTGGTGAAAACCAGATTATATCAACTGGTTAAAAGGTTATCAAGAAAACTGTTGATGTGTTAATTCCTCACCATTAAGCCAGGCAGACCTGGAGGACCCTGAATTCCTTTCAGTCCCTCTTTACCCTGTTGAACAAACACACACACACACAAGTGGTCATGAATTATCCACACTACACAATATAATATCTGTATTCTGTTGTACAGCAACTATCTATATACTTTGTATGTTCAAAAGAGGTGTAAAAAGTTTTGCGTTTACATCACAGTGACAAATCTCTGCACACTTTATACTTAATATACACAGCATTGTAAAGGATTTTACCTTTTCTCCAGGTGGTCCAGGAGGACCAGGGGGTCCCGGGTTACCCTCATTACCCTGAGAACATAAACCAAGGTATGAGACGCTACAGAGGTCAGTATGTGATTCCTGTCTAATATTAATTAGTTACATGCTTCACAGAAGAACATATACTGTGTGTAAATATCTATAATAATGTGGTAATTTCAGAAGCTTTTTTTAATTCATGCATTTTAATGACAATGCAGATTAACTTTAAAAAAAACCTCCACACAGTGATCTGCATTAGAGCAACATAATTACAATCATATTACAATTCCAACCGCTAATGACACTGTACACTATATAATATACTATACATAATATAATACAGTATTCAGTATATAATACAGTATACACTATATAATGGGTGGTGCGGTGGTTAGTGCTGTCTCCTCACAGCAAGAAGGTCCTGGGTTCGATCCCCGGGTCACCCAGGGTGCCTTTCTGTGTGGAGTTTGCATG